>JANHZU010003286.1:0-11218 GCA_032468055.1 Acrochordus granulatus
GGGATTGCAGGCTCCTGCTCGGCTTTCCGGGAATTGACTTGGAGGGGCTGTTGGCGCTGCCTGTGCGACCTTTGAGAACAGAAGCGAATACTGAAATGGCTCCAAACGGACTCTTGCGCCGGACAGATGAAAGAGGAGAGACGGCGAACCAATCGGTCCTTCCCCGCGGCCGGTGCTACGGTGCCTGTACCGGCCAGGGGTGGTAGGACTGCGGTCCCTCGGGAGCGCCGGATTGCAGAAGGGATGGCCCGCTCACCAGGGGCTCAAGGAGGCTACTTCTCGGGAAGGCCGGAGGGCGCTTACAGGAGGCCCCATGCACACACCACGACCACGTGCTCCTCGGTTGGGGCGAGCCCGGGAAAAAGGATTTCCTGGCTGCGCTTCTCCCAGGGGGCGGAGAGACCGGGCGCTGGGCCAATCAGGAGCCCCTCAGCATAAAAGTGCATGCCCGTTCTGTAAGGGAGGGACACGTCGAGGGAGCCATCCAATAGCAGATCGAAGATTCTGACGGACGTCGGTTCCACCCAAAGACGCGCCAGAGATAGTTTCGGGCAGCCGCCATAGCCCAATGAGACTGCGCAGCAACTAATAGGCAGCTAACCGCAGCCAATTACAGTCGCGCCGGGGGCGGCGCTGTAGGGGTGGCTAGTGAGTGCGCGCCGCCATTGTAGCCAGTTCGATCGGTATCGGGAGCGGAGAGCGGAGCCCAGCGAGCCCGGAGCAAGGGAGCAGCCCCCCCCCGCCCACGGCCGGCCCCCGAGTCACCATCAACACCGCGCGGGAGGCGGCGCTGCTGCTGCGAAAGCCAGTCACCACCACCGTCCACCGACAGTCAGCGACGCCATGAGCAGCGAGGCCGAGACCCAGGCGCCCCCCTCTGCCGCCACTTTGTCGGCCACAGCGGCCGCCCCCGCGGCGACCGCCCAGTTGGCGACGACCACCGGCCCTTCCCCAGCCGTCCCGGATGCTAAGCCCAGCAACGGCGGCAGCAACAGCGGAGGAGGAGGAGGCGGCGGCAATGGAACCAACGGCGGCCTGGGCCTGGCGGCGCCCCCCGCCGGCGGGGACAAGAAGGTCATCGGTGAGGGAGAAAGCGGGGCGCGGGGGGCGGGCCCGCGGGCGACGCGTGCCGTTTTCGCTCCCCCCTTCTTCCCCCTCCCAAGCCCTCATGCACGTCCCAGCGTCTTGCTCCCTGATTGGCCGGTATGCCCCTCGCACTCCCTTTCTCGCCCCCCCTCGTTTCCCTGATTGGCCAATCGTGGGGAGCCCTGGCCGCATGCCCACCCACCCTCTTTCCATGGCGCGCGCCGCGGCGGTTGAGGTGGTTCGCGCTTTTTCACTCACTCCGCTCGTCTGCCTTTTTCCTGCAGCGCGCTTGCGCCAGGTGGAACGCGCGGATTGGTGTTGGGAGTGGGGAGGAAAAGCTCGTGGGAGGGAGAGGGGCCGAGGCGGTGGCCCAAGATGTCCGCCGCCGGGCGAGGAATCTTTTTGTGAGCCTCTGCGCGTGCGCGAAGCGGTCCCGGCCTGGCTCAGCGTGGTCGGTTCCGGGCCTCGGAGGAGAGGACCGGGAGTTGCCTGGGGTGCGAAAGAGAAACCCCTCCCTGCCCTGCGTAGACGCTGTTCCTTCCCCCAATTCTTGGGAAGAAGCGCCGGTTTTCACGTTCCTCCTTTGTTTGCTGCTGACATGCGCGCTGCGGGCTCCGAAATGGTCTCCTTGGCTTGGCTGCCTTGGAAGGAGCGTTTGGGTTTGGCTGCCAGAGGCTGCCCAAGGTGTCAGCTGCTGTGTGTGTGGAGCAGATGGTACCAAGGAGGGAAGGGAGACAGCCACCCCCCTTCCCTGGACCTGGTTTCACATCCCCTCCTTGCCTTGGCTGCCTCTGTGCAGAGCCAGACAGTGAAAAATGGATCTAGAAGGGGTTGGGGCCCCCATTAGGCCCTGAAGAATCTTCCCCTCCAGGACCAAGCTAAGGGTTTGGGGCAGAGGAAGCCCTGTGAAAGGAGGTAGCTGTCACCCTAGATCATGTTACCCTCTAATTTAAGGTTACATAATTTAATGTAAAGCTAATGTACTATTAATATATCCCTTGGAATAGCATCTTAAGTGGTGCAGTTTTGCACAGAAGCAAATCCCAGTCCATTTGAGGGGGTTATTTCCTATCAACCATCTATATAAATCTGTATTTAAAACATTTCAAGCATCTTGCAATTTTCTGATGACATTCTGGGAGCAGTTGCTGAACTTAGAAGTTAAGAGTTGTTTATGGCTTTGTTATGAAATTCCTTCTTAAGAGCTGCTTTTGCAGCTCTTTGATGTATGTATATGAATAAGGTTTTTCGATGGAAATCATTCATGAAGGGCAACGGTTCTGAGCCTAGGTTGGTCCTTACTTGTCTTGTACCTTTTCTTTTGTAGCAACGAAGGTTTTGGGGACAGTGAAATGGTTCAACGTAAGGAACGGCTATGGCTTCATCAACAGGTGATTGGGTTGGGTTTGTGCATGTTTATGTTAACTGCTGGGAATGAGTAATGCTCATTGCTTTCAGTTTGTAGCTGTCTTCTCTTGCAATTGGCTCACTGTCATCAATATGAACCCCGGCAGAAGTTTGTTGGACTATTTGTTCCCACCCTCCTCAACTAAATAACCCATGAGGGATGGGAGCATCTAGATGGCAGCTGGTCCTGTGTAGAAGTGTGCATTCCCACGCTTAGGGTTATAGAGTTAGGAATGGTCAGTTATTCCATAGCAGGGATCAGAGGATTTTCAGTAAGCAGATAATATGTTTGTAACAATTATTATATATAAAGCTGATTCGGGGTACTTAATTCTAACTTCTTTTGAAATCCCCATTGTGGCATTTCTGACTGCACTCTAGTTCTGCATCTGGTTAATCATGCACTGTTTGGTCTGTTTGCATTCAGAGTCATACTTCTGCACAAATAATGCCCAAGAAACATTCTGAAATACAAGATAATTTAAAAATTCAATCAAGTTCAGAGCATGCTCTGTTATGTGTATAATCCTCTTAAAACCATGCTGTGTGTTTTAAAGTACTGAAATGCTCCCTTGCCTTGGGTGGCTGGAACATCCTGTGACCTACCTTCTCTATGCAAATCATTGTTTTTCGGCAAGAGATGTAAATAATGTGTCCCATCTGTGGCAGATCCCATGTGAAGTTGCTTGATATGCCAAAATGCAGTGGCACTTTTTTTGGAAAGGTTTACAGTTCCTACCTGATTGCAGCTCACTCATATGTCAAGTGGTATAATTAATCTGGGCTGGGTTAGTGAATACACTGGGTACTTTCAGGCACAAAAATCCTAACTGCTTTATTTTGTCCTATATAAACATCAGCCTGAAAGTAGAAATTCTGTTTTGAAAGCTAAGCATATGCACATACATACATGTTTTCCTTTTTGACTTTTGCATTCCTATGAATTACTTTACATCAGATATTCATGAAACAGCTTCTGCAGAAAAGAGTTGTCACATATCCAAAAATATGCATGGACTACCTTTCCAGCTTTTTCTGTTGGTTAATTGTAGTCAGGACTGCAAGAGTTTGCAAAGAAGAAATCTGAAACATCGTTAATAGTTTATTCTGTATTTTTAGCACAAGAAAGGGGTGGGTGCTGACTGGGGATTATCCCTTTCTCATTGGCAGGGCTCAGCATTTGATTGGCCTCCATCCAAATTTGGTACCACTCCTTGCCAGAGAATGCTGATACTTTATGTCATGTTTTCTGAATTGGATACTCCTTGTTTTGCAGGAATGACACCAAGGAAGATGTATTTGTCCACCAGGTGAGATGATTTGTTTATGAGGCTAAATTTGCTAACTTTTGAGGAAATAACATTTCTGCCTTACTTGAAAGGGATGGAAGAACATCAGCATATTGAGGGAGATAACTTGTGTTAGCTCAGAACAGAAGGAATTTGTTTTTTAAGCAGTGTTGTTTTTTAAATCAGAGATTTGAATTACTGAAGGATGGCCAAAATACAATTCTGAAAGCCTACACGTCCACAGAACTGCAGATTTCATTCCAGCTATTTATTTCTTAAACTTGGTTCTTTCCTCATTATTATTTGTCTGCCATGGATTCTGCTAAGTGGACTCTGCATCCTTCAATCATCTATGAGTTTGTTGGTCACTATCCTGGCCCTGCCACCTTAATGCTTCCAGGTGCTTGTGTCCTTGAGAACAGAGTTTCTGTGTCATGGCCTGGTTTGTCTTGAATTAGATTCTCTGGCAAACTTTAAAAATTTCTTTGTTTTAGATTATCTGTTCTTCCACTCACTGCTTTTGGAATGGGGTAAGGGGGCTTCATATTCTTATGTCTTAAGATTATTTTTGGCTTTTCTCTGTCACTTATGTGAATTGGTATCCTTTTGAAGTAACAGTCCAAAAGTGACTAAGTTTTCTGTAGCCAGGAGAATATAATCAGCTCTCATAACAATAAAATTTGTGTAGCCAAGTGTAGCTAAAATACTAAAAACTTGCAACATAAGGAAGAGCATTCCTGACTGTAAAACTGTTGCTACAAAAATATTGCAGAGATTTTTGTTGAATTTTACTTAGTATTTTCTTTATGTTCAGCTCAAGTCTGCTATCAGGGTACGTGCAATTCTTACCTGTTGGGTTCATATTTTCACCTTAGGTGAAATATGTTTCTATCAGTTCCTCTCATAGGGAACTGTAGTTTCTCTGAATTGACTGTTACTTTCTTATTTGGAGAATAAAACAGTTGTGGGCTCCATGTAGCTGAATGTTTATTATTATAGAATAAGGCTCTGGAGTTGTAATAATATTGACCTTAAGAAAACAATCAGGCAGTGGGGAGAGATGTCAATTAGATAGATTGAGAGGTGTCAATTAGATAGAAGTTAATAACATTCTATTGTACATTTCCAAACAAGTGATAACAGATTTATGAGAGAAAACACAAGAATAGCCCCAGTTTATCTACCCTTGAAAGCCTTCCTAGTCTTTTCTGTCTGTGCAGTGAGACATATCTTGATTCTCTAAATATAAATAAAAAAGTTCTGTCTGCCACAGTGGAGAAGCACATCCCACAATCGCCTGGGAGGAAATCTATCACGTATTTCTTGTGGTTGACCTTATCAGTTAGCTCACAGGCCACATTGATCTCCAGCCCACCTTCTTCTCAAATGGAGCTTTTCATGAGCATATTTTAGATATAGAAAACTCTGTTCCTTATTATATCACAGCTGCTTGGTTTAATATCTTCAATGCTTCCTCTGCAGACTGCTATCAAGAAGAATAACCCCAGGAAATACCTTCGCAGTGTAGGAGATGGAGAAACTGTGGAGTTTGATGTGGTTGAAGGCGAAAAGGTGAGTGATGAGTCAGGGTTTGCAAGAGTGGGCTTGTTTTGGCATCTTCTCTTCTGGGCAACAGCTCCCTTTCCCCAAAAGGGTGCTAAGGTGCCTTTGCCAAGAGGGCTGATGCTTATTCCCGTTTTAGGGAGCAGAGGCAGCCAATGTTACAGGTCCTGGTGGTGTTCCAGTGCAAGGCAGTAAATATGCAGCAGACCGTAACCAGTACAGGCGATATCCTCGACGTAGAGGTCCTCCACGCAACTACCAGCAAAATTACCAAAATAGTGAGAGTGGGGAAAAGAATGAGGGGTCAGAGAACTTGCCAGAAGGGCAGTCCCAACAGCGCCGCCCCTACCGCAGGAGGCGGTACCCCCCTTACTACATGCGTCGGCCCTACGGCCGGCGGCCACAGTATTCCAATGCTCCTGTGCAAGGAGATCTAGTGGAGGTAACTCTTACTAATTATAAAGATTGCTTGCTCTTTGTTTGTTTTGTGGGGAGGGATACAATGAATGAAAATGTATAAACCTGAAGTCGGGATGTATGAGAGGCATATTGTTAGCTGGTGCTTGTGCATATGCTGTTATCTGCTGTCCTATGGGAGGCTATGTAGAAGAGCCTCCTGATTGGCAGTGTCTGGGCAGTCTTCAACATATCCCTCTTCCCTGTTACAGAGTGCCGACAACCAGGGTGCAGGGGAACAAGGCAGGCCTGTCAGACAGAACCTGTATCGGGGTTACAGACCGCGCTATCGCAGGTGAGTCCCTGCAGGCTGTGCTGCTGGACCTGCAGCATCGGGAGCACTTCTCACCATAAAAGCCGAGGTGAAATGTTTCAAGCTTTGCTGTTTTTTTCAGGGGCCCTCCTCGTCAACGACAGCCACGGGAGGAAGGCAATGAAGAAGATAAAGAGAACCAAGCAGATGAGGTCCAGGGTCAGCAGCCACCTCAGCGTCGGTACCGTCGTAATTTCAACTACCGACGCAGACGCCCAGAGAACCCTAAACCACAAGATGGCAAAGAGACCAAGGCAGCCGAACCATCAGCTGAGAACACGTCCGCTCCCGAGGCCGAGCAGGGCGGGGCTGAGTAAATGCCGGCTTACCATCTCTACCATCATCCGGGTAAGTGGCTTAGATGAGAGCCAAAATATGGTGGTGATCACAGCCATGTAGCCTTGATGGTCACAATTCCCTTGGGGGCAGCTCTTGCAAGCTCAGGCCCATGAGGCACAATGGCAGGATGCTTTAAGGAAAGCCTCCATCTTGGCAAAAGAGCACTAGTAAAGCTTGAATCATTAATTCAAGCCAGGCTTCTTCAACCTAGTGCTCTTCTGAGGGTGCAGGTAATTCAATCCCAACATTTGCAGGTGACACCAAGATGGGGGATGTAATTTAAATCTCAACACTTTTTTTCAGAGACATAGTACAGTATAGTTTAAAGTGATTTTGATATTTGGGAAATGGCTTGTAATGTGAAGTAGGTGATCCTGTTAATACAAAATGTTTTATTTATCATCACACACACATAGCAACTGTGCTTTGCTAGAATGAGTTGCATTATGGATCTGTAGTCATTATTTCCCATTGGAAGAATCCATTTTCCCTGTGAGTCCTGCTGTGGTGAAGTGTAGTGATTGGACTCTTTGGCCCATTTCTCAAAAAAGAGACAAAGGGTCTTTGGGTCTCACCTGAAGATACAAAGGGAAGGAACAAAACAGGAGTATGCATTATATGTGTGGGCATGTGGTGGTGCAAGTGGTTAAGATGCTGGGCTTGTCAGCCAGAAGTTTGGCAGCTCAAATTCCAGACCCAAGAGCTGCCATATAACGGGGTGAGCTCCCATTGTCTGTCTAGCTCCTGCCAACTTAGCAGTTCAAAAGCATGTAAAAATGCAAGTACATAAAGAGATACCACCTTTGATGAGAAAGGTAACAGAGTTCTGTGCACCTTGGTGTATACTTACGCCAGCCACATGACCACAGAAGCATCTTTGGACAAATGCTGGGTTCATTGGCTATGAAATGGAGTTGAGCACCATCCCCTAGAGTTAGCCATGACTAGCAGAAAAACCTTTTTACTGCCTGCTTAGTATGATCTATGACTCTCAACTCTGTGTTTAATTGGTTTTGCTGTACAAGTGATGGGAGCCACACATGGGAAACTTGAATCTGCATTGCCCCATTTTTTTTAGAGGGTGGGAGCAAGGTAATATTACTTGTGGCTTTTTTCTATTTTCAGTTTAGTCATCAAAGAAGAGAGAATATGAAATAAACAGAATCTGAAATTTCCAGCAATAAGAAATGAACAGAAGAATTGGAACTGAAGACCTTAAGTGCTTGCTTTTTGCTGTTGACCAGATAACTCGAACTCTCTGCATTATCTATGCAGCATGGGATTTTTATTATTTTTACCTAAAGTAGTCTCCTCCTTTTGGGAGCAACAAACATGTTTTTTAAAGGCCTGTTTTTTCTCAATACACCTTTAAAGGTTTTTAAATTGTTTCGTATATCTGGTCAAGTTGGGATTTTTAAGAACCTCATTTTTAATTTGTATGAAATATACACCTGATTTTTTCACGTCAAACTGCAAGCATCTCTTAATAAAGGTCTTAAGAATTGCTCAGTGTGGTCTGGCTGTGATTCTCATTTTGTACTAACCATCAGTAAGTTATGCTTATTGGGATACCAGTACTGAAATTGACCTTCTGACCAAAAGAGTTGATGAGAAATTAATCCAAGAAATGTATGGGCTTTTAAAGGGATGAATTGGAGAATTCCTGGATCATGCAAGAAATTTGACTTGCATAAATTGGGACTCAGCATCTGAATTTTGGGATGATGTGATGTTCTTCCCAGGGTGAATCTGTTCACAGTGACTTGAAAGTCAGCCTGATGCCTCAGATTTATGGCCCCCAGGAAAGACCAGATGGCAGGAAACAAGGATTCCAGGTTGTTGCAAAGGTTACTCTTTCATCTGGACTTTTGCTGAACTGCTAGGTTCCTGGTGTCCAGGTATTCTTATCTTTGGGTAGACCACATTTAGGCATGTTCAGTTGTATTTTGTGGTTCAATATAGTATTCCCACCTCAGAATGCAGAAAACAGCATTAGCATTTTCAGCCATAGGTCAGAAGTGGCCCTGGGGATTGCAAGAAGGAGGTGCAGTTGGCACACCTTCCTCTTAGCAAACATAAGATTGTGTTTGCAGCATTTGCATTTGATGGCTTTCTTTGAATTTAACCTAGAGTTTAATACTCATGGTTAGGAACATTGTTTCCAGCAGAAAGTTTTAGGATTGCAAATGAGAGTTAGAAATAAGAATTCCCCAAGAAAATTGTCGTGTTTAGATATTCAAAGGGTTTAAAGTTTAGATTTATGTGTAGTTTGCATTCTATGACTGAGATATAGGTGTTATTCAAATGGAAGTATTTAGAACATATAACGCAGACTTTCAATTATAATTGGAATAGAGATGGAGGAAATGGATTTTTCTTTTCCTACCATACAGTTGCAGAAAAGGAATAACCAAACCTGAGGGTAGACAGGTGAAAATTGTTCACCTCACAAAAAGATGTTTAGTCAAAAAATGTTTTGCTTTAAGAAAGTACTAGGAAGCTGAGTTGAGTGGAAACTGGAAAGCCTTCCTGATGGAGAAAAAACACATGATGTCTCAAGAGAAATAGTATCTACCAAGCAGGCAGACCAAAAGTGACATGTTTGCTTTTCCTCTTCCTTGAAAACAGCATTGAACCCTGAACGGTTCTGTGATGCATTTACTTTGGCTTCCTCTTCTCACAGCGGTGATTGGGAGAGTCTTGCTTAATCCATTCACTGTGGCTAGAAACAAGAGCTATGGGGCTGAAAAGAAAATAGACCTTTTTAGTTCATAGGCTTGGGAACATCCAAAATGCATAACATGATATGCTATCATTTGATAGCATAAATAGCTCTGCTCCTTTCCACCTTGATGTTTTGTTTATGTGAAGATCTTGGGAAGAAGCCTGCAAAGAGCATGTCTTTAGTTATCTGGAACTGTTTGGGGACATTCAAACTGATTTTCAGGCTACCCTGGAGAAGCCTCTCTTTATCTTTCATGTTTTCCAGGATGTCTGAAACAACCCACTTGGGATCAGATCCCAGGCATATTGCTGTTATTGCTGGGATTATATTTGCTAATGGTATTTAAAGGATTTGTTTACTTGATGTTAACTCACTTGGAGGATATGTTCCAGTTCTTGGTGTGCAATCAAATGCTCTGTTTAGGTAACAAGTAATAAAGATGAACATTGATGAGCCAGAATATTTCTGAAGAGGAGGACATGTCTGGAAACCTATTAGGAGTTGTTGAAAGAGTTGATGACCCTAGAAAAAGGATTAAAGGGCAATTGGATAGTGGCCTTGAAATGCCTGGAAGATTTGGGTTTGCTGAATGCAGTCCGATTGTTTCAAATGGCAGAGCAAAACCAAGACCTCATTAAATAATAGAAGATGATTATAGTGGGGCAGACAGCCTTAGGTAAGGTCAGCTTTGGGAGTTGTGAACAATGGAGCAACAGACAGGATGTTGTGTTGCATTTTTTGTTAAGCAACAGGATGATCTTCAGGATGATTTTTTATTGGACTGTCCTATGATTTCCACATGAAATTGTTGAATCAATACCATAAAATTCCCCAGGCAATCATCTTTTGACTGCAAGAGGCCAGATGATTATTTTTTATGTAAATAAAAAGGGAATGCCTCTTGGATTCTCCAATATAGTCTCCAGAAAAGCAAGGACAGCAACTTCAAAAATGCTGGCCTGTCAGCATGTTAATAGAGCACTAAGCTGCAGAAGATGGGTTTAAAGTTTTTGAAGTTCAGAAGCAGCATCTTGAATTAAAAAATGTTCCCATCTGTCAACCCCCCCCAAGAACTTTACCAGTTAAGAAATGGAATATGACTCACCAGAATGAAACAGCCATGTATATATTACAGCCATATTTGGTGGCAATCGTGTCTGGCCAGAAGCTGCAGGCACTGCTAGGAGATCATGTTGACAGGCTTGGGATGATGCCCTGGAGAGAGACAAGCATGCCTAGCTGCAGGTCACCAGAGGACAATCTGAAGGAGTCAGAGATTTCACCCACCCACTCAACTTGAGGCAGATGTAAGACAAATTGTGTGCCAATTGAAAAAGTACTCTAAGATAGGTGTATTCACTGGAGAACCTGGTCAACAGAACCTCAAGAGTCTTTCCAAAGCACAAGAATTATCAGAAGAACATTTGAACTTAGTGTGCTTTTAGGTCAGCAAGAAGAATGTTCTACCTAGATGCTTCCATGGGGGGTGGGCAGGAAAGGCTGATTTTGATTCTGTTCACTTCAGAATTAATCCTGCCAGGTATCTTAAGGCAGGTTATAAAAGTAGATCAGACTGAACGCATTTCATTTGTAAAAAAAGGGTTGAATGCATTGTCAAATTAAAGTCTGAACACAGTCATAAAAGAAACACAAAATAATAAGAGTGTTTTCAACATAGTGATCAGCATCACTTTTTATTCCTCTATATAATTTAATCAGATCTATGTACTTAATTGCACTGGACATGTTCCAAGAGTGTTTCTAATTTTGTTCCAATTAGAATTATTTGACTGCATTTAGGATTATTAAGCAAATTCGGTCTTCTCATGTTTTCATTTCTTTGACAGTTAAAAATTAATTACTCCCCACCCTTTAACTTGCTTTAGATTAGTTCTGTTGCTCAGAGTTATAAAAATAAATGTTTCAAAGACCTGCTTGATAACAAAGCTGGTGACCTTGCCCCACCTCAAAAAGCTTAGCAGGTTGTGCTTGGTTTACTCTTGAATGAGAAACAACTAGGAAATGCCAGGAATGGTGGTT
>JANHZU010003286.1:32456-43225 GCA_032468055.1 Acrochordus granulatus
AGTGGAGTCCTGTAGCTCATTTTCCACTAGATGTCCAGGATCCCCAACAACATCTAGCGCGGTCCTTGTTAACCTGGGCAATGACCGAGCCGGTATGGATTTCTGTAATTTACTTCTCATATTTTCCAGCTCTTGATTCTTTCTCTCTTCCCTTTCCCCTTCATCCTCTCTTGAAAGACCTTCGAGAAGACCCCGTCTGCTGCTGAGCCCACTCTCTATGATGACTTGTTTTGCTCCAGACCTCACCTGGCTCGTGAGAGCTACCACAAGCAACCCAGGAGTCACCCAGATGAAAAAAAAACAAGTCAGTGTGTTGTCTTGCAAAGTGGAGTCTCTTAAGCATGTTCCTTGCATAGTTTGCACTTCTACACACACACATATGCATGCATGAACAAAACAAAGATAAACAGGTTAATTATTCACAACTCCTCTCTCCAGGCTGCTTTCTCTCACTCTCTCTCTCTCTCAAATGTAGAAAAGCCTGAAAGAGATACATAAATATTCATATATTTTCATAAGCAATTCTCCCTCTCCTGTCCAAGTAGGACATGCTAAACTAGGTCAGCAGTTGATTATGAAATAATTGAGTTATGAAACCAAGAGGGGGAATTGAGAGAGAGGGAAGAGAGACATATTCTTTGCAAAATTTTGGTGCCTTGGAGCAAAGCTCCCTTAATTTTGAGCACCCTTGCAGCATGGCAGATTCTAACCTTCAGTGACAACATTGTCTTCTCTCACATTAGTTGCATATTTTGGTTTGTTTAAAAAAGGGAGAGATACCAAACTGGGCTGTGGTCTGGATTCCATTACATACTACCCCATTTTTAGTGTTAAAAATGGTCTATTCTTGTTGCTTTACAACAGCCCTCCAAGGTGATATGACTCTCATCTTCCACTTTAAATCATATCTTAAAAATAGGAATTAGGGCCTGAACCATCTCTGATGATCATGTTCATCCAGCCAAATCTGGTGGGGAAAGGACACTCCTGAGCCCATAAAGGTAGTTCCACGGGCATATGTGTCTGATGGGTCTTGTGGTCAACCTATGTGTCAACTCATGCACCAAGTTATGCTGCTGAAAGAGGGATGTGTTGAGCACCAAGGAAGCATTGTGGGATTTTGGAGAGGCTGATTGACTCAGTTGCTCTTCCTTCTATCTTTGAGTTAGTCTTGTCCCTGATTTCCTCTTCCTGGAAGAAAAGTACACAATTGGGATAAATTCTGACCAGTATAAGATGAGCTCACAACTCTGTATGAGCCAATTTTATGAGATGGTTCCAAGCCAGAAAGAACAAATCCTAAAAGAGAATCAGGAAAAGACAGAGTGGAAATTTAAACCCAGATTTCACTGATCCTGGCCTTGGGCTAATTTCTCGTTGGCTGGAGAAACGGCTAGGTGTGAGTTGGCTGAATTCCTTCTGGTTGGCAGAAATGGAGAAATCCTGCTCCACTGTCCTCTCTGCAGCTGGTTCCTCTTTTCAGACTGACTTCCTCAGCTCACAGGTCAAAAAAGGTGACAAGTTAATTACACATAAAATAGATACTTTAGTTCCATCCCAAACATTAAGATTCATGGGGTCTAAATTGAGATTTATGCTCACATAGGATTCTAAGCTTTGATGTGCTTACTGTAAGTGTAGTTCCTTCAATAAGCCACCACTAAATTGGTTCATGAAACATACTTGACTTTGGTTGGTTTATTTATTTAGCAAATTTGATTTGCTAAAGCCTTGGTTTGTTTGTTTATCAAATTATACAGTCACATAAATGATACTGGGAAGCACACAACAATTATATAAACAAATATTTTGAAACAAGTATTGTTAAAAATAGAAAAACAATCCATAGTAAAAATATAGGGTTTGCTCCACATATTACAAGAGTTTTCTTGGCGTATTGTATGCACCTTGAAACTGGATTCATAAGATTTCTAAAATCTGGTTTAACCAAACTGCGCCACATTCAGATAACGGGAGATGCTCAAATGAATAAAACCTAGTATAGCTTCACCTGCTCTCATAGTTCTAACTGGATATTTGGAAAAAAAAATAATTCAAGACACATTCAGGCAGGTAAAATAATATGCCAGTGTGATAATGGTGATAAGAAAACTGAATTAATTTGGCCCAGGTTGGTAATTATTTTTTGAAGTGTTCATGTGCCTACATTAACTTCCTTCCAACTTCATCCAGGGTGGCTTCTCTTGAATTCCTTTTTGTTCATTCGCAGGTTAAACCTGTGCCCACTTTCATATTTGAATTTCTTTTCATTTTTACTTTATTTTCCATAACATCTAGAAGGGCCTTTCCTTCTAAAGACGCCTTTGCTTTATGTCATAGGCTGGCTAGGCAGAGTTGCAGGGTGGCATGCAAACATTCATTAAATTGATTGAAAGGCTGAGACAGATGGAAAGTTTAAAAAAAAGATTAATAGGGGAATTTTAATAACACTGATAATCATTATTGCAGGGAAGAGCCTCTATAAATATGAAAGGGTGGCCAGGTGGGGAGTTGCAAGAAAGTGGTTGTGGGTGAAAAAGACATAACTGAAAAATACACATATCAGTTTTATTCCTGCTGTTTGTGACCAGAGTGGGAAGAGATTCTAGGAGGAAATGCTAAGACAAGAAAATACATTTGTATATGTGAATAAAAATTTTGGCTACTTGGGGAAATAAAGCATCTTGTCTGAATAAATGGAGAGAAAATATTACTTCAGTTTGGCTAATAGCTTTCTGAAATTTCCCTCCCCCAATTTAACATTGCCAATATCCAGGGTTGCAATTTTTTTGAAAGACCTCTACATTGTCCAGTTGCTGTAATTTCTATGTCTAATTAGTCTCCGTGCACTTTGTAGTAAGTTAGACTAGATGATCTTTATGTTCCCTCCATTTCCATAATTCAATTCTGGTAAAGCATTAGAGCAAAATCATCTTGATGGAATTAAGATAATTGAGCATGACCAAAATGCAGGAACGCATATTGGCTTGAATTTAAAAAAATCTGTTTTTATGGCCTTGATTCAGTTGTATCATGTTGCAGCTGAATTCAGAAAAGCTCAAAAAAGAAATTGTGGCTTTAGAATACATGCAATTAGGGGTTGTTGTTTTTGCCTTCATCTTTTACAAACAATGCTTCCTTAAAAGCTGTTCAGGGTCTGTGCTTTTGGTGATGCTGCTCCACTTGGAGATATCCTACAGCTAGAAAAAGAACAGCTTCTGTTGATGCATAAATCTATTAATCAGCTTGGAAGGAAAAGATTTGGTGACTGTTTAACTGGATCGGAGGGAAATATCCTGCTTCAGGTGTCTGAAAGTAAAAATACCAATTTCCTTCCAGTGTTAAGCCCTTTTAATTCAAGTTCCACTCACTAATTCTTGCACTGGAGATTTGCCAGCAAGAGAGGCATTTGAAGAAATCAAAGCTGCTGTTTTTGACTCGGTATTTCTCAGCCCAAAAATTAAGCTGGGTGAAGCCAACTAATGGCTGCTTCATTGAGGTTAGATGAGCCATGATTAGTGACTATGAATGGATGAAGTGTCTTGATTGGGTAGGTTTTTGATTGGCTGGTTGGCAACACAGACACAGACACACATAAACCTTGGCCAATCTTCAAATGCTAAGCAGGGTCCTGGAGGGGAGGCCAACAGGTGATTCCAGGGCTGGAGCTGGAAACCAGAAGAGGATGGCCAGCACTTCCAAGATGTTGCATGTTTGTAAAGATCTTGAGACAGCTGAATCCAGCTCGAGGGTAGCCGATGACATGATGCGCATTGTTAGCTCGGTGAGACTTCAGGTGGTGTTTTCCTTGTATCCATTGCTGTGGTACAAGAAAGACTCATCCAAGAATTACCCCAATGATTCCTGATAATTTTTGCTGATTTAATACCAGTTAAATTAGGGCACCAATTGATTTTCCTTCCTGCCAGCAGCTGAGCGAAAAGATAGCCCTCACCTCCCAGACAAAGTTGCTTTGGGCTTCTCTTGAGCTGGAAGCCAAGGTTGTTGGTGGGAATCGCCAATTTTGGGGTGGTGTGGGGATCTGTTTTCCCTGAATGAAGGGTGGGAGTTTTCTTTTCTAACTCTGCCTCCTTGTTTAGTTCCTCTTTTCTTAGCAATTGATTTAGGGCCGAGAATAAATTTGGCTCCAACATTTTAGCTTCGACTTTCTTTCCAGTTCAGCTCTACCTGATATGAGGGATGCAGCCTCAGCTTTTCTTGGCAACATAATACAGCGAGTATTTGACTCATGACTGGTCACTTAGTGACTATTCGAAGTTATGAAAGACCTCCCTGGGATACTTACAATCCAATTCCAAAATTCTGACATCCCCCCCAAAAAAGTTTGTAAAATTGGGTTGGTCACATGGGGTGATCCATTTTATGATCATTATGACTTATGGCTCGAATGGGCAGGCTGCATTAGTTCATAAGTCAAGGACTACCTGAAAGTTCCTTGATTTATAATTTAGAGGTGTGCTTGTGCTGCTGTGCAATGGCCAACAACACAAACCTCTTAATCCCCCCTCCTCAGCTTGGCTCTGATGTTGTGATTTCTTATTTTGTTTCTTTGAGCTTCATTGTTTCTTCCTCCACCCTTATTTTGTTTTTAACACATACCCATGCCACAATTCTCCACTGCCCGGCCCACTCACCATCTGCATCCCTGCTATCACGTTGGGCTGTTTCTACCAGCCCTGCATTTGGGCACCGCATCTGCTGGGTGCAGATGAACCCTGCCTCCCCCGTTGGCATGCCTGCGACGAAGCACCTGTGCATTTAAATAGCAACACTAATGATCTGATCATCATCTGATTTCATGACTGAGTGACCAGGTGGAGAAGGGGAGAGCATTTTGTGTGTGTGTGTGTGTAGAAGATTGCATTTGATAACTGGATCGTGATCAAGACTGGTAGCATTGGTAAACTGCACTTTTAGAAGTTTCTAGGTCTCATTGTTTGCTAGGGAAATGGTTGATGTGAATCTGCCTAAATTTTTCCCAGCATTTTGGAGCTTCTGTCCAGGATATGGCTGGTTTTTCAAGATGGCTTTGAAGTTCTCCTTCTGAGTTGTTGTTTGCCAGGCAAACAAACATTAGGCAGACCGAATACTGAGTATTTTCTCCAGGGAAACTCTCAACCTATACAGAGTTTTTAGCATCCTTCTTTATTTCACCTGACTAAAATTGGGAGAATCAAAGAAGCATGTGTTCTTTCACCAGCTGCCCTGCCTAAAACTCGGAGCATCCTTGGGATCAGAAAGAAATCTGGCTGGAAAAAGAATGACCAAAAGCAGAAAATCTCCACCTTCCTTGCTTGTCCCAGCATCTCCTGCTAATGTGGAAGGAATCTTCTCAGAAATGCCTATAGCTGGTGAATTGACTCATTAGGACAGGGACTCGGAAGTCCTTCACATTTGCACCTCACCCCAATCCTGCACTCCATTAGTGCAGCCAACAGAATGCAAAGAGTCAGTGGCCTGACTTTGGATCCAGCAGGGCTAAGAATTGGACCGCCAGGTAGCCTCCCCCATGAGTTTTGAGCTGTCCTTGATGCTTCCCAAAGACACTGTGGCTCTCAAGTGCACCTGGCCCCGATTCTCTTCCCAGACCCTCTGATTTAGTTTCCAGTGCCTGGCATCACAGGCAAAAGAGAGGCTTATTTGAAGCAAGATGTTTTGAACTGGCTCCACTGGGATGGCTGGCCTGTCGCTTGGCTGTGCAGGGGCTCAGTCTGGCTGCCTCTGGACCACACTGGAGCATCCTCAGGACATTAAGGTATTCACCCCTCCTCTTGCCCCTTTTCCAGGAATGGGTAAGGAGCTTCTGAACTGGTGAGGGTCCAGTCTTGCTTGGCCAAAGCTTTGGCTATGCACCAGCAGGCTGGGTTCTTTGACTGCAAGAAATCCCAATCGCTGCTGGGGTTTGGTTTCACTCAGTGCCAAGGATGTTCTGCACGTAATAAGCAAGCAAATATCTCATTTGTGGTGTGCAAATTTGGCAAGGCAAAATTAAGCCCTGAGGGATTCTACTTCATCTACCATGGATACTATAATTAGATGTTTCAGAATCAAGTGAGAAATGGGGAGATACAAAACCATCTCTCTGGTCTTCTTTTAACTGGATTTAAGCTCTGGAGAATAATTTTTTTTTTAAATTTTCTCTGTGCAGTCTTCTTTGCAATTGCATTGATATCTCAGCCTTTTCTTTTTCCCTAAAACTTGACAAAAAGCAGCCTTCATTTGATTCCAAGATAGGCCTGGAGAGTGTCAAGAAGCCCCTCATGAAAGGGCAAAATAGTGCTTAGACTGCAAGGAGGAAGAACTATTCCTTACAAAAGGGAAGGTGTTGCAACTAGTGGGTCAGCCTACCAACTTTCTAATGCCAGCTTCTCAAAAATGCCTGCAAAAGTGATTGTGCTACATCCAGCTTCTTGAAAAGTTAAATTTTAGCAAGATTTGGGAGGGGAGAGAGTTCTACATTGGAGAAGAACAAATCTGCTGCTTTCATTTGCCTCAGATTCTTGGTCCAGAAAAGCCTTTCATCTCTACTTCTCTCCCTTTCTTCTGCTGGAAAAATTCTCCATTTCACTTTTTCCTAATTTCTCATTTTTGCAAATGCCTTCAGCTCAATTTAATGTCTTAATTAATTTCTTTCTCACTCCAAGCATTCATTGCAAATAGTGCACATTTCATCAAATGCATTTTTTCTTTCTTTCTTTCTTTCTTTCTTTCTTTCTTTCTTTCTTTCTTTCTTTCTCTTTCTTTCTTTCTTTCTCTCTCTCTCTCTCCCCCCTTCTCCCTTCCCTTCCCTTCCCATCTTTCCCTTCTCCTCCAGTTTTCTCTTTTACTTTTCCCAAAGGGTTTTTCTGTGTTATACATTTTTGCACAGGATTTGCCATGAAAGTATTCATGGGAGAGAAAACATTTCCCAAATAAACATGTTTACATTGGCAAACATCCCTATAAAATTCAGAGCACCCAGAGCACCGTGAAAGTCAGAAAGAACTGAATTTCACTCTGTGCATTGGTCAGGAAAATCAAAGCGACTAAGTTTCCCATCAGAGATGAATCAGGCTCATTTCTCTTTTCATCTCTCTTTTGCATAACTTGCTTGGCATTCAGTGAGTCTTTCCAAATCAGTCCTGCACCATTTTGAAAGCCAAGACAGCATCTGGGGCTCCATGATACACATGCACACACAGACACACATGTTATTTATTATTATTTTTACCCTTTGTTTCACACACAAAATAGTTTGCGATGCCAAGAAACTACACGGCACCTTATCCTCCAAGCGCATGAGTCGACAGGGATGTCTTCCTGTGTCAATGCAGCCCAGGCTATGGAGAATGAATGTGATTTCCTTGAGGTTCTCCCCCCTCCTCAGAAAGACATAATTGGAGGGCAGACACAATATTTAAAACCACAGACAAGAGATTTTCTCAGTTTTTCTGCTTAAAAAAAGTATTTGCATCAGGTTGATTGTGGGTGAAAGGGGGGGAACAATCAAGTGTAGAGCATCATTGGTTCAGTGCAGAGTCGCTCTGTTGTTGCCTGAGCAACGAAACAGAAGGCATCGTGCCCAGCAGCCAAATTAAAGCCCAGCAGTGCCTCCCGGCGGCTTTGCTTGTGATGCAAAGATGCCAACTGGCTGCAGAGCAGCAGGCAGGGCTGGGACACCCCTGAGTAAATGAATTTTTACTGTCTGATTTTTGAGGGTGGAGAAAAATGGAGAAAAGACAAGTGGGCTTAAACCAATGGGAAGGAGACTTCCAACATCTTCTTCTCTGCCAGGTGATCAGGACAAAGAGTCACAAGCAAAAACCACAGCCCAAAGGGGCAATGGGAGAATTTCTTAAGAGTGCCAACCTGCCAAAGGGTGCCAACTGCAGGAAAGGGAGGAAGAGAAAGGGGGCTTGACCAAGCTACTAACCTATCTTTTTCCTCGATCAATGGAAGGGAATTGAGGTTGGTGCATTTTCCTGTCCTGGGAAGCTTAGCCTTATGGGAATCTAGCCAAGAGAGCCTTACCGAGCAAAAGAGGTTCTGTGGAGTCCTTGGTGCTCTCTGAGTTTGGTTGTTTTTTGCAGATTTTTACCAAACTAGGTAACATCATCATGCTAAAAAGGAGTGGGGTTTGTTCTCTCATTCCCTTCTAGCACTGATGATGTTACCTAATTAGATAATGAAATGTTTGCAAAAAACAACCAAGCTCAGAGTGCAACAAGGATCCCACAATTCAATCCTGAGGAGGCTCCGTTTTCCTGCTTTAGAGTGTTTGAAATCTACCTGTAGATTTCTCTTGGGGGTGTTGCAGGGTTTAAATTAATGCACATACATGCACACTTTTTTTCAACAGTTCTTGGTTTATTAAGTCACTGAAACAGACACAAATGAAAAATAGTAACATAAGAAACTAGCAAAGAAAAAAAATGAAATTGAAGAAAATCCACATGGCTAACTTTGGTGAGAACTACAGAGAGGCAAGCCCCTTCTTCATATCTGACTTTTCTCCACTGACCCCATGGTGCAGAGAGGAAACTGGAAATCAGCCCATCCATGGAAAAATTTCTCAATCACTTTGTAGTATTTTTTTTCATTCTTAGAGAAGAAAGTGTTAGAGAAAAAACGAGCCATAATAATGTGGAATTTGACAAGCAGATGCTGCAATTAAGATTTCCTTTCCTGTACATTGGAAAACAAGCAGTCCTAAACACTTTGGAAATCTAAAAGCCAAATCTCACTTTTTAAATTTGAAATTATTGGTGGAGAAACAATCAGTTTGGCTCTGGGTGAAAGTTGGATCGAGAGACAATCGTGAGCAAAGGCATAACTATAAACACATCTTACACCACGGACCCAGCTTGTTGTGGCTGGAAAGATATGCAAAGAAGATGTTTTCAGCTCATCCTGAAGCAGCAGGGAGGCCTAGATTGCTCTGCATCCCCCTTGGCCCTTCAGGGTCTGAATAATTATGCCTGGGAAGAGAAAGGACCCCTAGTGAAGAAGAGTGCTCCAGGAAGCAATTAGCAACTCTCTGCATGTGGCAGGATCAATGTAATGTGCAGCTGCCTCAAAGGTGGAGGGACCAGAATACATGTCTGGCAGCAATGCAGGTGGACTTCCAGCTGATGGCCGCAGGACCATTTTGGACAATTGGGCTGTGCGGAAGAGCTCCCTGGGTGGCTGGGTGGCAGTTCAAATTAGGTTGGGAGATAGCCTGAAACAGTGAGAAATCTTGGCAAGGGGAATTAATTCCTTCCTTTGCTTGTTGCTCTCCTCCTGAATGTTACTGATATTCATTGATGAACATGACACAAACACACACATACATGCACGTGTGATTGTGAAGGAGAGGGGCCAGATGGATCACTTGAGATTTTGGAGATACTTATAGACACCCCAACACTTTAGAACAGCAACAGACACAGTGAAAACCTTAAGCAGCATGGGAGTCAACTCGTGCTGACTCAAAGGCTGGTGAGGCTTTGTCGGACTCTGCACAATCTGTTTGAGCTTTCTATGCCTCCCCCATGCCATTCTGGGGCCTCCAGACTCAGCTGCCCTCCATTTGGGCAACTGTACTGATCATCTTCCTTCCTACAGTCCAGTTTTATGGCATGGGAACCCCCAATTTAGCATGATGGGCCCAGATATACTTGGAAGGGGTCCTCAATTCTGAAAAGAATCCCAACTCAATAGAGGTATCTTCCTCTATTGGGTTGGGGAGATGGTTGGAGGCCAGCTCTTCTTGCCACCCTGGAAACCTGACATTGAGCTGAAATTGACCAAGAGGTCCCCAGCTGGCTCAACAGCCATACTCAATTTGGAAGACAACTTCCTGCCT
Organism: Acrochordus granulatus; assembly: GCA_032468055.1. NCBI lineage: Eukaryota > Metazoa > Chordata > Lepidosauria > Squamata > Acrochordidae > Acrochordus > Acrochordus granulatus. Next base: position 42,304 of record JANHZU010003286.1, read on the forward strand.
TTGCTAGAAATAGCCATATAGCCATAGTTCAGGGGCAGAGGATTCCATTTGCATGGAAACCTTGTGAGTTCAGCCCTCACCATCTTTGTTGATGTTCAGTCACTCAGTCATGTCTGATTCTTTGCAACCCCATGGACTGCAGCACACCAGGCCTCCCTGTCCTGCACTGCCTCCTGAAGTCCACCCAAACCCACACCCATCACATTGAGTATGCTATCTAACCATCTCATCCTCTGCCATTCCCTTCTTTTTCCTTCAGTCCTTCCAGAATCACAGTCTTTTCCAATGAGTCCTCACTTCACATTAGGTGGCCACAGTATTTGAGCTTCAGCTTCAGTATCTGACCTTCCAATGAGCAATCAGGGTTGATTTCCTGAAGAAATGACTGGTTTGATCTCCTTGCCGTCCAAGGGGCCCTCAGTATTCTCCAGCACCATCATTTGAAGGTATCAATTCTTTGATGCTCGGCCTTCCTTATGGTCCAGCTTTCACAGCCAGACATTACTATTGGGAAAACCATAACCTTGACTAAGTGGACCTTTGTCAGCAAGGTGATCTCTCTGCTTCTTAACACACTGTCTAGGTTTGCCATGGCTTTTCTCCCAAGGAGCAAGCTTCTTTTTAATTTCATGGCTTCAGTCACCGTCTGCAGTGAACTTGGAGCCCAAGAAAGTAAAATCTGTTGCTACTTCTTTCACTCCTTCTATTTGCCAGGAAGTGATGGGACCAGATGTCACAATCTTAATTTTTTAATGTTGCGTTTCAACCCAGCTTTTGCTTCCTCCTCTTTCACCCTCATCAAGAGGCTCTTTAGCTCCTCTTCGCTTTCTGCCATTAGAGTGGTTTCGTCTGCATATCTGAGGTTGTTGATATTTCTCCCAGCAATCTTAATTCCAGCTGGTGATTCATCCAGCCCAGCATT
>JANHZU010003286.1:43325-62551 GCA_032468055.1 Acrochordus granulatus
CCATTAGAGTGGTATCGTCTGCATATCTGAGGTTGTTGATATTTCTCCCGGCAATCTTAATTCCAACTGGTGATTCAACCAGCCCAGCATTTCACATGATGTACTCTGCATATAAGTTAAATAAGCAGGGTGACAATATACAGCCTCGTTGTACTCCTTTCCCAATTTTGAACCAATTGGTTTTTCCATGTCCAGTTCTAACTGTTGCTTCTTGACGAGCACACAAGTTTTTCAGGAGATAGGAAAGGTGGTCTGCTACTCCCGTTTTGAAATCTGGGGTGTCTCAGTCTGTCTGTGTCAATCAATCAATGGATTGGCCACTATCACTAGCATCTTCAGCAAAAACCTTTGGAAAAACTCCTGTCTGAAATCCTAGGGTCTATTGTGTTGAACTGAGCATTTTCCTGATGATCTTCTTTCCAAATACAGCGAAGCGCAACCACAATCATCACCATAGGGCTGACATAGAAGACCACCACTGCCAAATGCTTTGCATGCTCAGAAGGACAATAGAAAAGAATGTATAATGTCCATACCTGAATAATAGGACAAAAGAAAGGCTGTGGAACAAGGCTGGGAGGTCAGCAGGGCCGCCAAAGTCATCACAGATCCCTTCTAGGGAACCTGCTCGAATCTTCCCCGAACTAGTGCCCTCCAGATGTGTCAGATACCAGCTCCATGCAACATGGTTGGAAGAAAATGGGAGCAGAAGCCCACTGGGGCACAGACATGCCCCTGGCATCACCTGGACAGCCACCAGCCTGGCTGAAGTTGGATGGAGCTGGAGTCTCGACCTGCCTAATGCCTTCCTATCTCTGCTCACCCACTCTTCCTAGACATCATTTGGGTTGTAACACAGCAAATTGAACTTCAGGTTTTCGTTCCAGTGTCGGAGTAGGACAAAAAGCTGTTGAGCTGCTGCCTTCAGTGCTGGCAGGTTTCGCCCTTCTGGGATGTCCTGCTCACTGAGCCATCGGCTGGCCTTGGCCGCCACCAACTCCCACTCAATGAAATAGGAGGCTGAGCTATGCTCTAGCCATGCCAAGGCTACAGCTGTAGCCCACAGCATCCCCTCTGGTTCAGTTTGCTGCTGGAGCTCAATGTCGAAGAGCCAAGCCTGAAGTTCAGACATCTCAGTCTCAGAGCCATGGCCGCTGTCCGGTGGTGATGAAGCACTCTCCAGGGTAGAGAAGCTCTGGATGGTAATTGAGGGAGGGGACAGACTGCTTTCAGCCTTTGGGGCACAGGTAAAGCTTTCAGCTGTGCCTCCAGAAGAATGCCCATGTAATCCGGTCTCCTTCTCAGCCTCGTGGTGGGGATTTCTCCCTGGAACATTGCATGGTGATGGGGCAGCCCCTGTGCTTTTGGCTTGTCCTGAGCCTTCCAGTTTCCTTGAGCTGGCAGAGGGGCTGAGGTCCATGTGGTGGCATGCAAATGGCGAAGTCCACCTGAGCTTCTCCAGGGGGATGTTAATGGCCTGGCAGAAGGCCTTGTTCAAGGGGAAGGAGCCACAGGCCAGTTGGAGAGACACCTGAGGAAAAAGGTAGAGGGGAGGATCACAGTAAAAGACTTTTCATCTTTATTCATCTCTTAGATTTTAAGAATTTCTCAACAGCACAGGGCAGGAGAAAGCAGAGACAGTGGTCTCTCATGTCCCTAAGGCAGGGGACTGGACCAGAAGACCTCATTTCCAGACCTACAATTCTATGATTCTATGTCCAACTCAATAGTGGTAGCCAAGTTCTCCTTAGCAATCTCTTCTCACTTCCAGTAGTATCTTCTGACTTTCCCTTGGGATGTGGATGTGCTATCTTTGGAAGCCCATTTGAGATTTGCAGAAGTGATGTGGACTCTCTTCTGAAAGGAATGCTCTGGTGACCAAGGCCAGCCCCAACATCAGGAAATGGAAGGCACAGCCAAGGTTGTTCTTTGACCCTTCTCCAGTCCCCAAATGGAGTACTAGGTTCCTGCCTACTTTGGATGAGAGCTGGGCTAAAAGCACATGGCCCAACATCAGGTATGAGCTTTTGAATAACTTAGAGCAGTAAAATGGTCCATCTGCAAGCCATTTTTGAATGCATTAAGGTGTATACCACTCTGTTGATTTTGAGCCTCATGTTTAGTCTGTTTTGGTTCAGAGACTGATCCTGGGATTGCATGCAAATTTCTTCCCCATCCTCATGTTTACATGGAGAAAGCTCCCAACCCCCTGTTGTCCACCTAAACAGCCTATTCAGGTTGGGTGAGGAATGGATCCACTTTGGAAGACATGACATGACTGACCTTTCATAGTGCCTGGAGGCTGTGAGGGCCTGGTTGAGGGACAACAGAGTTCAACTGAGCCCTGGTAAGACCAAGTGGCTGTAGGTCTGTGGGTCCTCCGGTTCTGAGGGTTTGTCATCTCTAGTGCTGGATGGGGTGACACTGCCCCAGACAGACCCGGTGCAGAACTTTCTCTTAGACTCATGACTTGTGCTCCATGAGCAGGTGGCAGTCATGGCTAGGAGAGCCTTTGCACAATTTCATGTTGTGCACCAGTTACATCCATACTTGGACTGGGAGTCCCTACGCTTGGTCATTCACACCCTAGTCATCACTCAGCTTGACTACTGCAATGCGCTCTACATGGAGCTACCCTTGAAGAGCATCTGGAAAGTACAGCTGGTACAAAGTGAAGCTGCATGGACAGTTCTTGGGATCCCAAGGGCAACCCATGCAACACCATTTTTGCGTGAGCTGCACCAGTTGCCAGCTTGTTTCTGGGGGCAATCCAAGGTGTTGGTTTCCTCTATAAAGCCCTTCATGGCAGGGGTCCAGGTTACTTAAGGGACTGTCTTGCCCCAATGGGTTCAGCCCATCCCACCCATGCTGGCAGTAAGGCATGCTCCGGATCCTGTCAGCTAGGGAATTTTGGCTGATGAGATCCAGAAGTTGGGCCTTTTCTGCCGTGGCATTCCACCAGAAGTACAATTGTCCCCTACCCTTCTGGCCTTCCAAAAAAACTTAAAGACATGGCTCTGAAGTCTGGTCTTGGGGCTGGGTAGCCAGGTGTCATCAGTGATGTGGCTGCTCGCTTAATGATTCCACCTCTATTTTGTTCTTATCTTGCTCTTTTCCGCATTTTATTCTTGCTTTTACTTTTTATATTTAATTACGAACTGGTTTATATCCTTTTATAGTCATTTTTATTGTAAGCCGCCCAGAGTTACTGACAGCGGGTGGGGTGGCAAATACATTTAATAAATAAGTATATGGGCTTCCCTGACCAACTTTTTTTCTTAGACTGAAGAAGCTGCTTGGATGAGCAGTGACACATTTCTAAGACAAAAAGAAAAGAAGTCCAGCTGTCATGACTAAACCTCCAGAAACTCCACCTGGATGACTGAGAAACCTTCACCTACATTTTAGAGAAAAGAACATCTCTTTAACCTCCCCAAAACTACATTTCTTGGAGCGAGCCCGGATCCCCCAGCAAGCATGCTTACAAGTGGCAGATAATCAACATTTTCATTGTCATTTTCCAAACTGAGCTCATTGCTCTTGGCAGGAAATTTTCCCATGAAGCCTCGGGCAGCCTTGGTCAGCAATCTTGTTTTGTTAAACGTCAGCCTGGATCAAGAAAAAAGTAGAAAAGTAGCAGATGTTTTCCTGAGAAATTATTTTTATCCTAAGAATTTTGGAAAAACCCTGGTTTTGTTAGATTTGGACGCAATTCAAAATGAAATTCAATCTATTCAGAAAGATACTGACAGTCCAGAGTGTATCTTGAGCAGGCTACGTAGATTAATGAGTTATCAAGGAAATATTTTGCAGATGCATAAAATTAAAAGAAGTTGTTCCCAACATTAAACAAAAGAGAATGCTATCAAAATGTCCCCACATTTTAACACAAAAAAACTTAAATGTTTTGAATGGTCTGGTCTAAAGAAGGATAGGACTCCTTACTCCCTTTTATTTTTTCTAGATGCTAACAGATTGGGGATAGAAGTCTGTACTCGGTGCCATTGATCAGAAAAATTGGTCAGAGGAGTGTTTTTTTATAAGAAATCATAATTTTTAAAAACAATTGCAGCAAACAATAACATATTGCTTATCATGCTGAGTTAAATGTGTGGAAAAATATCTCCCAGGCAAGTTTTCTGAAAGTTAGGGAGTAGGTAGCATCCAGCATCAATTCACTCCCCACCCAAATAAGTGGTCCTGAAATGAAAACCAGGAGAAGCAGAAAGCTTGGCTTGAGCTCCTGTTGTGGTTATCATAGAACTTGCAAAACATTTCAAGTTTTATTTCATCAAAATATGGGAAGTTTAATCTTCAGAAGATTTGGAGAAAAGTAATGCTCTTTTCGTTACTCAGAACTTAGTAACAGGTAATATCAAATTTTAAGAAGCATCCCCCTTTTCCAAGTTTCTTTTGGACAGTTAGCAAAGGATGAGTAGGCAGCAATCATTTTCAAAGAGCGGGGGACGGAACAAACGTTACCTGGCACCAAAGAAGTTCTCAATGGATTTTTGAGAGGAAATTGATGGGCTCCGTAGTGACCCTGTGAAGACAGGAAATTAACAGTAGTGATGTCGGTCTGGATTGCAAAGTCTTTGATTTGAATGTCACCCCCTCCTTAGCAGCCTTAAAGCCTTATCTTCTCTGTCACCCTCAGGTTCCCTATCCATTAAAAGGGGAGAGGGCAAGTCATACTAACAAGCCCTGATCTGCCTAGCTTCAAGCTGGCCATTGTGACAGCAAAAGCATTTCATTATTTCATAGTCCTGGTTGGCTGGGGACTGACCATCCTGAAGAAAGACTATGAGTTGATCCTGACTTTATGGCACATAATTCTTGATTGATTGATTGACAGATTGATTAAATTTATATGCCATCCATCTCAATCTTCAAAGTGACTCTTTCTAGGACAGCCTCCTTTTTCCCCTCCCTTTCTCTTTCTTGTCAGAGGTGGCTTTTCAAATGGGGCCAAAGGTTGCCGACCTCAGTTCTATGGAGCGACTACCAATCAAAGAAGACAACCCTGAACTGAATGACTGATGAAATAAGGCAAATGCTTTTTTCCTCACCATCTGGAAAACTGTAGCAATCCCCTCCTGAGGAGGAAAGGGTGCTATAAGGAAACAAAAGACTCTCTTCTGCATCTGGAGGGAAGAAAAATGAATTAATGAAATCTGTTCTTTCTGCCTCCGATGACAGCCCAGCCAAATCCCCTCCATAGACATTAAGAGGCACAAAATCATAAGATCTCTAATGGTTTCCAACCAGCAAATTTTGTTCAAACACACAAACTTTGGTGAGCAGTAGCTGGTACCTTTCAATAAAATTTGTTAGCTGGAAAAGATGCTACATCCTGACTTTTGGCTCCTTAAGCTGACTTAACTGCCAATTGTTTTATTCAACTGATTTGTACCAGGAAGAAAATTAAGGAATCTAAAGAGCTGGACAATCCACCAGGCTTTTGTTTTTCTGGAAAACTCAGTGAAAAATAAAAACTAAGACCTGGATTATTTGACTGGGCACCAAGATGAGAGATTCTGCTGCATTGAATCTATTTCTCCTTCAGAATAAATAAAGGAGAAACAGAAACACTGATGAATTTTCATGGCTGGTCCCGTGTTCTTGCGTTTGTTTAAAGACAAGGTGATCCAAAGACAGCTTGTTGTAATCTGAATAAATCAAGAGCGAGTCCCATTCTTTCTTTAATGCTCTTTTCCCCTTCTGACATCCTTTCCTTTCCATCCCAAGTCTTGGAGAGCTCTGAAATTAAGCTGAAATTAATCACTTTCCACTGGAAATGACCCCTGTATTTCTGAACCCCAACATTTGGGGAGAACACAGAAGAGAAGGACTCAAGGCCAGGATGAAAAAAAGATATGATCTTACTTGCACTGTCTGCTCCATTTTGGATCCATCCTGCACTAGCTGAGAGTCCTCGGTGCCGTCTGCTCTCGGACCCCGAACTCCGTTGGCTGGACGATTTCATCAGCAGACCTCAGCAAAAGAAGGGAAAGGGTTTTGAACCCAATAAAAATGGGAAACTTTCATGTGATACCAGTCCGGTGCAAGAAAAAAAAATAGGCCTTGACATACTTCATCAAAAGATACTACAAATAATCCTTGACTTACCAACACAATTGGGATCAGAATTCCCATTGCTATGCAAGTTGCTTACTTTCTGGTTTGGCCACACCTCCTCCATGCCTGGCTCTCCCCAAACCCAAAAGTTGATATGATTTCTAGGAAGGCTATGCTTTAAATGCTCTAGATTAAAATGGGTGGACCTCAACATCCAGAATTCCCCAGCCAGCCATGGGCATTGAAGTCCACCCATCTTAAAAGTCACCAAGGTTGAAATCCCTGCTCTGAGTTTTGATCACTAGCCCAGCATCTTCACAAAGGTCACAAGCCTCACCTGTATTGGGATACTTAACAATGGTTGGCAAATAGCTGTTACTGCTGAGGTCCACTGGCAAAAATGCCGTGTATTTGCTGATCACATTGCAAGATTTGCTGGTGTGCATGGCATTGGCTTGGTACCGCCGCCCAGACCCTGTGGAAAGACCGGAAACAGCAGATAATTTACAAGTGAATTTGATTTAGGATCTTTGCACCTTTTTCTGCTTCTCATCATTTCTGCTGCTGCAAAAGTTTCTGCAAACCACAGGGAAAATGCATATTTTTTATCACATCCATCACAGCTGGTGTACTTAGGACCCCAGAACCATTTACCAACTGGGATGTCCTGCTTAGCATTAGATAGCCCGGCATGAATTCTAGAGCAACATGGAATTCAGCCTACAAACATTCTATGCCAGCTGAATTTGTACTGGTGAGAAAGAAAGCCATCTTTTGCTCGGAAAAATAACCTTTGTCAGAATTTTGTCAGAAAAAAGTATTTGGGGAAACTGTAGCTCCTCACTCAGAAAGCCCAAGAGGCTCCTTGAGAAAAGGTTTCCCTCAAGAAAGAGGCATCTTAAAAACCAGATATATTGATTGTTGGGGCCAGCTAAACACAACCTGAATTTATTCAAGAGATGTCCAAAATGCAAGCACTGGGTTACCGTGCTCGATCTCAAACTCCCTCTCAGCCAGCTGCTCAAAGTCCTGGACGATGGATTTGGCAGCCAGGTGGTGGAAAGTCTCGTTCCAGATGTCTTCTTCTTCCTTGCCCTGGTCTTCTCTGCTTTGGAACAGAGGCCCTAGGTCGAATGTTATCTCCCACTTGACCGGTTTGTCATTCTGGAACCCCTTTACCACAGCCTTGCAGAGTGACTTTGGAGACCCCTTCCAGCCACTGCCGTAGCCTGAGGAATCTGTTTCCAAATCAGGCCTCTCCCAGTCTGACATGGACTCTGTTTCAAAGTTGAATGAAGGATGCTGGGCAGACTCTACAAGAAAAGTCAAAGAGATGATGATCCATGGTGGGAACCCATAAACCATGTGGGGCCATCTATCCTGCTTCCTGGCCAGAGGGAACTTGCCCCATTCTGGGAGGCAAGACATTCCCTAAGCCAGCACCAGATCACTCCTGTGCTCTGCAAGAGATTTGGAAGGCAATTTTATTTCTGCCAAACAGAGGGACAACTTGGAAGAAAGCTGCAGGGTTATTGCATGCATCACCAAGAATAACCCAATTTGTGGCATGCTTGTTTTGCAAAGGACTCAACTCTGTATGTTTGTGTGCATGTGAATGCGTACACTCCCAACTCAACCAAACAGAAGAGTCATCGTTGTGATTACATTATTTGGGTCATGCAAGCCAAACAACCAAGCTCAGAGACCATCCTAGAATCATGGCTGGCCATCATTTCAGCTTACCCAATTCTCCAGGGCTTCGGCTGTCAGAAAATGTGCATCCTGAAAGGGAGTTGATGTCCTGAGACCCTGGTCCTGTCCCCACCACCGTTTGCATGGAGCCTCTGTGCAGCTGTCGTGAATCCAGGTTGGGGTAAAGAGCGAGGTGGCTCTCCTGAAGCAGGGATGGCCGCCGTGCACCAACGCCTCGGATCTTCATGGCTGGGGTGGGGCTGGCTGTGAAAGGCTGATCAGAAGGAGACATTCAATGGGAGAGAAGATGCAAAGGACCACACTGCTGTTCACACACACACACAATGAGAAAGTGGCTTAGCAAATGCATTCCTGGGATACAACAATGAAAATTAGTGTCTGCTTCATACAACAGAAAATGACCTTGTAAAATCAGTCTTTTGCCTAGAATTCTTGGCAGCTTTCAGTGTTTTTGAATGCAACAAAGATTTTCCAAAAGAAAAACAATAATAATAATAATGGGAGACTGGACTTCGACTTTCCTTATTTCACTTGCCTGTTGATTTCCCATTACTGCAGCAAATGGCTCCATTGAAAAAATAACGCCAACCCATCTAAGGGAAGCAAAGCCAGGCTTTGTTTTGGGCAGTGTTCTCTTCCAGGGTAAACATCTTGTAGTGTGGAAAAGGGATGCTAACACAACGAAGTATAAAAGTATAGCAAGAGAAGAGAATATTTGTAGCTTAGGGTTGAATTGTGAGATCCTTGGCGCTCTCTGAATGGTTTTCTTGCAGACGTTTCATTACCAGACTTGGTAACATCATCAGTGCTAGGCTGTTAGCTAGGCTAGCACTGATGATGTCTAGTTTGAATTGCACTTGGGATGGGACATTTTATTAAGGCATACAAGGAAGGACGGGCATTGCAAATCACTGCACCAAAAGAATCTGGCACCATAGCATCAAACCAAGTTTTGCTTCTTGCTATTACTAATCCAGGATAGAGAAAAAAACTATCCTCACATTGGCCAGAATGCAAGTTGTGAATCATCTTCTATGGGAAAAACTAGTTTTGTGTAACCTCCAGACTCTACCAGTTTGTTCAGGTGTTTCTCTTCCAGGCCCAGAACTCACAGCCAGCTTTGACAGGCAGTGATTGATGCTTCTCAGGAAGCTAAAAATTGACCATTGCAAGCCCTTGAGAGGAAGCCAGGCGCAGAAGCAAAGGAATGAGGCTCTCACTCAAGCTGCTGTTTTCATTATGGGGTGAAGGGAGATTTTAGAGTTGGGTTGCCTGGTAACCACAAGCAGAACCCACTGACACCTTTCGGCGTTGTTGTTGTACGTGTGTGTTCAAAAGGGCCACGCGTGGATGTTTGTGCATGGGAGAAGAGAAGCCACCGGAGCATGTGGCTTGCATTCAGGCTGCAGCTGCTGCTTGCAAACATTTCTGCTTTTTCATACAGGCAGCCCTCATGACTTTAATGGAGCCTGCCCGTCATGGTCATAAGTTGCGACAATCGAAAAGCGGGTCATCACATGACCACCTCAGTTTTATGACCTTTTATTTTGCGGTGTTTGTTCAGCAAATCGCCACAGTCATGAAATGAATCCCGGTCTTTAAGCAAATGTCACAGTTGTTAAAGGAACTCACTGTTCACTCTAGAGCATTTTTGCCAAAAACCAGAAGTAAATACTACTTTTAGCAAAAATGTCATAAATTGTAGTCATGTGACTGTTGGAATTTCAAAACCGGATTGTAAGTACCTTTTGGAGGGGTCCGTCAGCACTTAAAAGGGTTGCTAAGCAACTGATCATAAGTCAAGGACTACCTTGTTAGTCCAAAAGGGGATACCAGATGCCTGATTTTTTTTTGACAACATGGACTAACACAGCTCTCTGTTTACAACAACCTTCATTGATTAACTAAGAAAGTCCTCAATCGATAGAAAGTTTTACTCCCTTTTATTTATTAGATTTATAGATTAGATTTTTAATCAGATTTTGAAGTTGATGGCTTTATGGCAAGGAACTTGCCTTGAATTGCTCCTAAAAATCCAGGGAGTTTCAACTATGAGAAAAAATCTGTCTGGAATTCTGCAAAATGTTGGATGGGACTTTAACAGCGAATGGACGCATCCCCTAACCAGTATAATGTCCTTGGTAGACAGGCTTGCTTTTTTATTTGCTGGCAGCATTACGCAGATTTCGTTACTCCAAACTCTTTGAGCAAATCAGTTGGGTCAACTGAGAAAATGCCTAGTGACCAACCTTTGTAGGCTGCCCTAAGAAAAATGGTTTCTGACTAAGGGACAAGAGAAAACTTCCAGTGTCTGCATGCATGTACCTGGCAGCACAGAACAAGCATTAGCCTAGAGATAGGGTTAGTAGTAATTTAATGAGAGTTAGTAGTAATTTGAATGAGATGATAACCCTAAATCAGAGGTTGGGGACCAGCCTTAGGAGAAAGCCAGGATGGATCTAACCATCATCAATGTGAAGCCATTAAATCTCTGCTTTCTCCTGCCGATCTTGCTCCGATGGATCTCCGCAGCTTCACATATTTGTTTTAAGGCTTTTGCACAAAACAAAGTGAACTCCATCTCAGGTTGCTATAGAAACCTTTCCCTCCCTTTGCTCCCACAGACTGGTCCCGCTCTTTTGAAACAAGGAGGAGGCAGATAGGTTTGCGGGGGGGGGGGTGCTGTCTGCCAATCATGAGAAATAACATTGATCCCTCTCATGCTGGCAGATCTAAAGCCACCCAGAAATGGAAATGTTTTTCCTTTGCAAAAAAAAGAATTTATTGTTCTGCTCAATTTTGCTGAAGAACTGCTTTCTTTTGCATTTTCCTTGGGGGTGCAATTTGCTGGAAAGGGTAGAGAGGGGCTTCTTATTTTCTGCTGCATCCCTTGCTATCTGTCTGCAGCCTTTCAGGTTCTACCACTCCTGAGGAATTCTCTGAAGTTGTTTTCCCATTTGGGAAAGGCAAGCCAAGAAAACTTTTTGGGATGACTGTCCTATAAAACACACCACATCCATCAGCACAGCCTATAACCACCCTGTTACTAAATCAGTGCAGGAATGCCTCCCTCCTGCAGGAAAGCTGCCCCAGCATTCACAGATCCATGGAAAGAAATGTCCAGGGATGTAAAATATGTTTTATCAAGATGGGGAAAACCAAGATCAAACTTCTCACAAACTAGGAAGTTCAGGAAAGATTTAGGCCGGACCTAGCTATCCCATAGGATTGCTGTGGGGATCTGCATCCTGCAAGTGTGCTGCAAGTGCCCTCAGCATCATTTCTAAGCCTTTTACCAAAGCAGCAGGGTTTCTGACCTGAAGCTCCACCTGCCAGGGCTGCCTGTCTGAATTAATCTGGCTGAGATCTTGCAGGTGGACTTTCCGGAGAGGATTCAGCACCAAGGCAGAGCTGGAATCACTGGCTGTTGGGACCTTCTGGGGCACCTCACGGTCGGCAATCTGATTGGTGCTGTAGGCCCTTCTCTGGGAGGTAGTTACGGGGTCTATGCCTAAGGAAACACAAGCCCCCCATTTATGTTACTAAGCTGCAAACATCAAATAACTGAGCGACCAGGGTTCACTTTAAACACTAGGGAACCTGCTAACCCCAATCAGGGGAACCAATTGCATTTGGGAAGTTCTGGAAGAGGAGAGATTATCATGTGATGATAATGAAATTTGCATTCTTACATTTGTACCAGCATCCTTTCCTTTCCCTTTCTCTCTCTCTTCCTTTCCTTTCCCTTTCTCTCTTCCTCTCCTCTCCTCTCCTCTCCTCTCCTCTCCTCTCCTTTCCTTTCCTCAAACAAACATTGTCATCCAGACACCTGCTTTCTAGAGAGCAAGAATCTACGTAAACACCTCTTTTGAGAGAAGGGTTGCATTGAAACACTTTCTTCACACAGGGATATATATATTAGTATACCTTTAAGTCATTTGGAAATACATAATTTTTTTAGGCTACTAGAAGAGCTGCAGAATATGTGTTGATAATGAGAGAAGGCTACCTCTCCAGGAAGATGTTTTTGCTTGAGATGATCTATTTCTACCCAATCTGGTTGTTTTCCAATTTCTTTTTGTTCTCTTGCCTGTCTGTCTCAGTCCTTCTCTCAATATATATTTGGATCTGAGTGGACTTAAAATGTTTGAAGAACATGTAGAATGTGTTTCATAGAAGATGAAAATAAACTAGGAGTAGAATTGAAGGACTTGAAAGTCAGGGCAAATTATCCACATGTTAATCTTTCAGTTAAGTTCAGAGGTCTCCTTTTTTATTGAAACATTTGGGGCAAAGCAAAGGAATAAATTGGTAGAAATATTGGCAATTCTTATTCCTAAGAGATCAGAGCTCAACCTGTCCAAACCCACCTGCATCTATGTCTGATTCACTTCCCATCTCTCCACTGATCCTCTCTGAAGGAAATCCACTTTCAGAATCTTTGGCAGCCTCCCAATTCTCCAGCCCTCCTTTTCCTCCTCCTCCTCCTCCTCCTTCTTCTTGTGAATGGAAGAACACAGAACTTCCAGACTCTTGTGAATGTAACATGCTGTAGCGGCGTCTCTTGTCCTAGGGAGAGAAGGTCAGTTGCCACACATTTGTGACTTCCTGACTGGTGGTTCAGTGATAGAATACCAAGCCTCTATTTAATACTTTGAGAACCTGACTGAATCAGTGGAAACCATAGTAAGACAACTCTTTACGTTCCTATATCAAGGTCTGTTGATAAACCTCAGCCAATCCAGATCAGATTTGTCTACTCTTCCATTTGGTGGTGTATAATTGCCTATGAGAAGACCCAATTATGTCTTCTCTTCCAGATATCTGATCTGAAGACCTGTGCTATTCTTTAATGATCAATGATCTTATATCAAAGATCTGTTTAGTCTTTGGTGGCAATATTAGGGTTTGTACAAGTAGATTAAAGTTCAGACAGTTCTCTCTAACACCAGAGGAGCTACCAAGCTGGATGAAGAGAGAAAATGGGAATGGGATTTGTGTAAACAAATAATGAGTTACTTCATGCTCAGTGCAACTTGTTCATGAGCACTTGTTCATCAAAGAACCCTCCCATGGACCTCAAGCTTCACCTCTGTCATCCATCGTAGCATAGACATCAAGACTAGCAGAAGTCAATTGGTTGTGGCCACTCACCAACTGGGGGTTAGAAATATACAGGGATGTGTTGCACACAATGCTGTATGCCACCAAACGGTCTCCTGGGAAAAGGCAGCTGGCATTGACAGGTGAAATCAAGACTTCTGTTGTTTCTGTAAACACCCAATCCACAGAGACATCGCTCACCATGGGTGCCATGGCCTTCTTCAGAGACTTGATCATCTAAAAGCCAGAGGGAAAAAATACTCAGATCAGATGGTAGTCACATAGACTGATGCCCCTAAAAGCAGAGTCCTAATCACAGTAATCCTCAATCCAGGTGAGATTCCTACAAAGCAATTTGCCTGGGGAAGCACTGAAAATTTGGAAGGTGGAATCCATCTGGAGGCCACTCTCTTGATTCTTCTTCAGGAAAGACCAGATGTCCTTTGAAAGGTGCCAGAGATGGGGAAATCTGCATTACAGTTGAGGGAAGTTAAGAGGGACACATGTCATGTGAACCTGCTAAGAAATACTGGTGGCCCAAAGGATCTGGATTGAGCTAAGGTTTACAAGAGTTGCAGCATCCTAGAATCATGGGATCGCAATTTGTTATCTTCCCAATTAGTTCTGACAAGCAAAGTCAGTAGAGAAAGCTTAACAGCCACATGATTCACTTAACAACTGCAGTGATTTGCTTAATAATTATGACAAGAAAAGGTAAAACTGAGCACAACTCACTTAACCACCTTGCTTTGCAATGGAAATTCTGGTCTTAATTGTGATTGTAAGTTGAGGACTACCTGTCATTTTAGGACTCATTTAATTGACAAATTCTTCCAACTGGCAAAATTTTGGAGAACAAAGATTTTAAAAATGGGAGGGAGGGGAATAGAAGTTATTCATCTTTCATTCTGACTCATGATACATAAAGGACAATGAGATGCCTTCAGAAGTTTCTGATGTCTGATGGCTTTGTGGTGGGTCTCCAAACATGGACTTTTCTTAAAAAGAGATGTTCTGTAATCCCATCCTTCCTGCTCTTGTCATTCTGAGCGATTGCAGCCTTTCAGCTGTCAATTTTTGCCCCTCCACCTCAAATGATGTTTCTGACAAAACTGGCAAACACGTTCTGCACAAGAAGCTGACATTTTTTGACCTTCGACCCCACCAAAGAGGCAATTGATGCTGTCACCCACTCATTGCTGCCATTTTTTATCTCACAGATTTGGAAGGTGAGGAAGATTCATATATCATTATGGGGGGTCCTTTTCTTTTCCCACTCTCTCCTTTTGCAGAACTCCTTGGTGCAGATGGGTTTCTTTGCAGTGAGAGAGACTCTTGAAAGTTCAGTTTATGCTAGATCCATCTTTGATGGTCCTTCTGGTTGCTAGACAAATCCGTTTTTATTCAGACAAGCTTTTAAGCCAACATTGATTGACCAAAGCAATCTACTGCAAAGTAACCACAGAAACTTGAATTTAAGCCATTTTTTTTCTTAGCCCAAGCTATCTCATGAGGTTCTGTTGTAGGGATATAAAAGAGGAAAAATCCTTTGTTTGCTGCCTTGAGCCCATCCATGTAAGGCAGGTTCTAGCTGTAACAAAGCAATAAATGAAAATGCATTTTGGTGGGGGGGTGCTAGTGGCTATATTCCCACCACAAAATAAGCTTTTAAAGCTCCAAATTTAGCCTTGGCCTGAATTAAGCACTTTGGGGAGGGTTGACAAAAATTGCTGTTTTCCCCTCTGTGTATTTGGCTTCTTGAGCTACTAAGCTATGACCTTGCAAGGTAAACAATGCAATTCATTTTGGGGCTCCATGTGCAACCCTTTTCTGTTTTGGCTGGAGAACCAAAGGGGCTGTTGCAAGCAAATGCTGGCTGCTGGAATCAAACCACAGCTCTTCTCAAGTCACTTTCTCACACGCCAGAGCAAATAGTTGAGTTTAGCAACAGCAAAGCTTTTCCCTGCAGAGATTTCATCCAGCAATTCGCTCCAAACAGATAAAGAGCATCACTCCGTCCTCTGGTTGGCTTGCATGGCCTTTCTCACCCATGAGTTGAGCCCACTCACTATGTGGGTGTAGAGGAAATGGAGCTGTGCTGGCCACCACTGCTTGGCAAATTTGGGGAGGGTGGGTTGTTAAACAGCTGAGAGTGAAAACAAATGTTAAAGCAATAAAACACCAGTGCCAAAAGTTTCACCAGGTCCCCAAAGAATGTTTATGGGGGGAAGAATAAAACTGTGTTTCCTTGCTGGGTCACAGAAAAAAATGTGGATTAAGCCAGGAAAAAATGGGTCATTTTATTGCTGTAAATAATAAAGTAGCTGAAAGGCAGAGTCTAGTCTCTGCTCTTATCAGGGAGTATTTGAATATGTCTTAATAGTTTTTTTTTTCCTTTTAGGGTTCAGCTCCACTTAAGTCTTCTCTTAATTTCACACTGCAGCAGCCACAAACTTTGATTTTCTCTGTTGCTCGGCATTTCATTCCAGGAGATGTGGCAGGAGGACCTAAGCTAGATTAGTGGTTTCTTCTTGCACAAATGTGGCTGAACCAACTACCGTCCTTGAAACACAAGAAACTCCTCTGTTTAAATGCTTCCCAGCCAGGAATGGGACCATTGTCTAAATTCAAGAGAGAAGTGCCCAGGCTGGTCATTCCAGTGGATATGACCTTCTCTGGATATCTGCTTAGATAACAGACCTTTCAGGGCAATCTCTAGGAGCAACATGTCAGGTTCTGGAAGGTTTTATTTCTCCCATAAATGGTAGGGGAGGAAAAAGAATTCCTCTTCCCCTTCCTTCCTTCCTTTTCCCCCTCCTTCCCCCTTTCTTTTTCTTTCTTTTCTTCTTTTCTCCTTCCCTCTCTCTCTTCCTTCCTCTCTCTTCCTCACTGATCTTCCTTCCTTCCTTCCTTCCAGATTGAGTGGAAATGTGGGAGCCTGCTGACCTCCAGAAAGATGAAGCAGCAGTGAAATTGGGCAGTGAAACTGGTTGGCCCAATTGGAAGGGGGGAAGCCAGAGCTTGACAGCTCTTGGAGAGGAGATGGTATCATGCAAAGGGAGAATATTTGCAAGCTCCCTAAGCCTCTTCATAACTGAGGGCTGCCCAGTTCCCTTGGGATGAGAACTGCATCAAATTAATCTTCATCCTTGGGGAGAAAAATAGAAGGCCATTCCTTTAAAAGAAATGAAAGAAAAAGGGAATTATTTTTAAAAAAAAATTCAGAAGGAATTTTCTGCATGGCATCAGTGCAATGGTCCAAGTGGCTCTACCTTTGGCTGCACCCGTTCCCCCTCTGCCAAGAATTCGGCACTTCCTTTGGATACAGCAGCCAGGCCCTTCAGCAGTCTCCGGCAGGCATTCTGACCAATGCCAAAAGTGTAGCACCTGCAACAGGAAAAGCAGAGCACCAGGTGGGCAAGGAGAATGACCTACTGCCCCCAAGGAGTTAAGAGAGGCTGGATCTTTCTGCAAACTCTGCCTACTGCAGAATCCAAGCTTCTCCATTGGAAAACAAGGCTCAACAGATAGCAATTCTAAGTCAAAAGCCAATGCCTTGTGGACTTTATGGGCTATCAAGTCAGCCCTGAGTCTCTGTTCTTTTCTTTGCTGCATTTCAGTAGGTTGTTTTTTGCCCCGGCCACTGTTTTGCAAGGAATGGAGGCAGGGACTAGTCCCCACTCAGCTAGTTTTGTGTCCTACCCAGTGCCCAGTTTCCAGATCTGCCTGTTTCATGGCCTGAATTTCCTTTTGCCCACCTGGTAGAAAAAGCATGGTTTCGCAGTAGCTCCAGGACTTTGCCAGTGTTCCTGACCTCCCCATCTGTCAGCAGGAAAAGCAAGCGAGGATGCCCACGGTGGATTGGCTGCCGGATGACCCATCTCAGAGGCGATAAGATGTTGGTGCTGCCCATGTCAGCCCGGATTTTCTTGATGCTGTCACAGGCCAAAGCCAGGTTCTCCTGCAGAAGAAGCAGAGAAGGTACTCTGGACCCAGAGAGGAAATTTTGGAAATCATTTTAAATCTGGGCAAAATCACTGACTGATATGGATGTATAGTGACAAAATGCACCTTGGTAAGGAAGGCTAGAATAGAGTTACGTCCCTCTTCATGAGAAGGAAAAAATGTTTCACAGGAATCAGAGCCATCACCAAAATTAGCTCTCAGGTATTTGCTGAGGCTCTGTTCACATAATAGGCTGAGTCTGGTCGCTGAATTAACCTGTTTTTAGATTTGCCCAGTATATTGAAGCATCAACTAACCCAGAGGCCCCCATTCCCACTTAGCTAACTAGTCAAGGTTAGAAGGAATCAATGGTGTGAATGCAGTCCTTCAGTTTTCAGTGTGTTGCATCAACACAGGTGTTATGAGATTAGCATTCCTGGAGGGACCCCAAAATGATTTTCCTTACCTCTGAGTAGGCCTGGCTGGCAGGAAAGACAGCCTTGAACGTGGATCCAAACCCAATGATGTTGAAGAGACAACCTGGTACAAGACTCTTGAGAATGACCAGCAATGCTTCCTGCAAAAGTAGAAAAGGCATGACATCAGGTGAGCACATGATGGAGCTAAGGCTTTCACACTCCAGCAAATAGAGGACCAGACATTTCCAACTCCAGCAGGGAGCCCTTGGTGAAGAAGAGAGTGAAAATGTACTCTGTTATACTCAGAAACCTATCTGACAACTCTCAGGGTGTTCTTCCTCTTTCCATCCTCCCAGCTCTTCTTAAGAATGGCCAGATTCTGTGTACCACCATCCAGAACTGATCCCAGCCAGAAAAGGGCCACTAACCATCTTGGACCACATATTAAAATGCAATAAAAGACACATTTTCAATGTCAAATGAAAACCAGAAGACTGATTTATACTCTCCTCCATTATTTTCTTCTCATCTCCCTCCCAGAAAAGGTGAATTTTATTAAGGTTTCAGCTCCTCTAGGAATTGCAGAGAGATAGGCAGACAAGCAAGAATGATTAAAAATTAAATCCAGACAAGGCAATTTGTGGCCAATAATTTGCACATCCAGAAAGGCATCCTTTGCCCAGCGCAGATGCATCACATGTTTTTTTTCCTGTTTCAAGATCAGCTTTTCTGATGGCTGCTGACAACAGAGAAGGGAGAATTACTTTCAAAAATTGGCTCATAAGGTATATCAGATATACCTTGTTGATGGGAAAATCGTTGTCACTTTCAGCTGCTGGATTCTATCTGGCATTTTGGAAGACAGAGAGAGAGATGAACAGGAGGGTCTTGGGGCTGTGCACCATGGGGCCAGAGAAGTAGGCTTCATTTGGGGGACCAGGGAAGGAGTGGTCCCCAGGCACGGGACAACAGCTGAGATTTAGTAGTGGAATGAGATGGGAATCCAACAAGAGGTGTTTATTCCCTGCCTGCTCCCTGGGAAGAGTTTTGTTTTTGTTTTTTTGCTTTTAAAGTCTTTATAATAGGACAGGGTTAAAAAGCTGGATGGAAAAGATTTGATTTCATGGAAAAGCTAAATATCCAGGACATAAATGAAAAGCCACCTGGTTTTAGGCTTCTAGCATCTGTCTAGAGTCACAGTGAATCCAAAAGACTTGGTGTACAAAGTTTCCATGTTTTTAACTTCTTCTAGAAATTGCAAGATGGTTTTCCACAATGCCCCAATCAGGAGAAACCATAATTCTTTGCAAAGCCAAGCCAAGCTTAACTCTGTGCAAAGAAAACCTTGAACATGAGCCTTTTTGTGCAGATGGATGCTGAAAGGGTAGAAAGAAAATTCACAGCCAAGGCAGCATACAGTATAATTCGATGCCCACTTATTGGAGCAATGGAGAGCATCTGTGGGGGGGAATGCTGGTGGCCTTTGGCATAGGCACTTTTCAAAGTGGGATTAATGACTGGTGAGTCACCTCTTGAGCAGTGAGGAAAATGCCGCAAGACTTTGGTGCAGGCAGTCTCTTACAAGAGAGACCTGGTAGGAAAGAGACGCCGGCAAATTATTCTGTTTCTCCCCGATAATTCCCAGTATTGTTGGACACTGGACGTGCCAGGCATGGAGTTAAATCATAAATATTTTGAGGGTTTTGTCATGTCTGCCTGTTTTGGTTGATTTCCTCTCCCTGTTGTGCTAAACCAGAGTCTTGTACCATATTTGTGTGACCCCCTGAACATGCTTAGAAAGTTGTGTTGCAGAAAGTGTTCTCACCCCATGGATTTGATGAAAGGGGCTTGAACCCAGAGCTCTCTACCTCCCTCTGGCTCCAACCCCCATCTTTGCAGTCCTCCTCTTGATCCAGTTACCCATATCTTAGCCATCCTACCTTGACCCGAGTGATATTTATGCCGCCC
>JANHZU010003286.1:66946-114097 GCA_032468055.1 Acrochordus granulatus
ATGGTGTCACTGAGTTACACAAGCTCCCCTGCCACAACATGGCAGCCATCTATGAAGGGGAGAAAGTGTCTCTGTGCGCGCGCACACACTCTATAAACTGTTTATGTATATTGTAACAAAATTGCAAAAAGATCTTTGCCAACACAATTTTAGAAAAGGCAACTAAACTTTTTTTTTAGATGTTACAAAGGAACATTTCAACTCCCCATCCAGGAGTCTTCTTTAGAATTTATCTTCAAGTTAGGAAAATTCCATGAAAGAAACTTTACATATCAAAAAAACACTTTAACAATTGTAGCTATCCAAATTGGTCCTTTATCAAAGCCACTAAAAGATGTAACTTTTCCTCTTCTGCTGCTAAGAAAGAAGAAATAAACAAAAGCAGTAGTGTAACCATTCCTTATGTTGCTGACGTATTGGAGAAACTTAAAAGAATTTTCAGTAAACATAGTCTTAAGGTTCAACTCAAACCAAGAAATACGCTTAAACAGAAATTAGTGCATCCCAAAGACAAGACTCCCAAACACCAGCAGACAGATGTCATATATGCCATTCATTGTAATGAAGTTGGTTCAGAATTTTGTATTTGGAGAAACAAAAAGAAATTATATAAAAGAATGAATCAACGTAATTCTTCACATACTTCAACAATATATGCACATCTTAAGGAAAGAGACTAACTTTCAAATTCTTGATAAAGAGATTGACTGATAAAGAGATTGATAAAGAAATAAATTCCTTTTATTTCAAGAGGAATAAAAGAAGGGATAGTCATTAAGACATTAAATCCTTCAATAAATAAGGGAGGGGGCAAGATTTCAATTGCCTTCTATTTACAACCCCATTCTGGCACTTTGCAAAACAAATCCTTGGCTTCAGCAGAGATGATTAAACTGAAACCTTGAGACCTCTCTCTAATCTTTACTACAAATCTCCTGTTGTTTAGCTTGTTACATGAGAACCAAGGTATCTTATTTAACAGTTTCTGCTCCCTTTTGATAAATATGTTTCTATGTATTCATTATCTTTTTATTTTGACTGAAGAAGACTCCTGGATGGGAGTTGAAATGTTCCTTTGTAACATCTAAAATAAAAGTCCAGTTGCTTTTTCTAAAATTGTGTTAGTAAAGATTTTTTTGCGATTTTGTTACAAGACATGACCTGAATTAATGAGAACATACATAGACATTTGCTTATGTATATGTATATATAGAATTTGTATGTAGATATATTAATAGAAGATTTAAAAATACACATACCCATTGTACAGTGTCTAAATTATGTTTAAGGTTATCTGTGTGGCTGCATCTTATATGTGGGGGGTGTTGTTTATAGATATACAAAGATTATATCTTTGTGTATCCGTACTTGGGGTTTTTCGCTGTACCATAATTAAAAGTGGTGGATGTTTGTATGTGCGAAATGGGGTTTCTGGAAGCAATTACTCTTTCTTATAATTAAATGGATGGATGTGGTGGGCTGAAAGAAAGGCAGTTGTATCGGTGTGCCTGTATCTATAAATGTCACTTGGTAATTATTAAGTGCCCTGCAAAATGAAAGCTGCTTTACTGAAGGTTATAGATATAATCAACTATGCCAGTTTTTGCCAGGGAGCAGTGTGTTTGAGGTCTCCCAAGGATTTTCCATGAATAATTACATAATATATGTAAGAATCATGGGGTGGGTTCCCCAGTTCTGTAACAATGTTCTCTGCATGCAAGGTTTCACCTTTCACTTTCCTCAGCGAACCTGGCTCATCTCCCTTGATCTGGGAAGGTCCAAATATTTGGGACTACAGTTCCCATCATACCCAGAAGGGATAGGTCTAATGGTGGGAAGAAGGAAGCTTCTCTGAAGCCTTTGCATCTGGCACTGATTCATGCCAGAGCACACTGGGCCAAAATCACTTGCTGTTGTTGTTTAGTGTGGGTTTCAGTTCCAGCTTGTTAGAAGGGCAGCATTTAAGAATTCTTGCTTGGGGTATGTGCTCCATTTTGGGTTCTTGCAAGTTTATTGATGAATAAAACCACAACTACTGCTGGGATTGAGTTTAAGGGGTTTCTGGCTCTGCTACATCAATAGATTCTTAAAAGGTAAAGGTTTCCCATTTCAATTGTTTCCAACTCTGGGGGGTAGTGCTCATCTCCGTTTCACAATTGAAAAGCCAGCATGCCCAAAGATGACTCTGTGGTCATGTGGCCAAGGCACACGGAACATTTATTCCAGTAAATTAAGGAGGTATCAGTATGAACTACTTCCTCATAGTTTCTGCAAGTTTTGGACAAAGGCTATGGTTTTCTCGTTGTTTTGGTAACAGTTCTCCATCAAGGCTACCTTCTCTATTCTCTGCAAAGTAACCTTCTGAATGAGGCCAAATAACTCTCAGGGCCATAAAGTGTTCACAGCAACTAAACAGTTGCCTTTCCAACTTGTGTTCCCTTATCTGATTCACTTGTGTCTCAGGGGTTATGACCAGCAGACAAGTTTAGCTTTCTTCTTTTCTGGCTGGGGAATTCTGGGAGTTGAAGTTCATAAATTTTCAAGTTGCCAAGGATGAGAAGCACTGGCCTATCAGTTACCCACAGTGGTTAAAATCCTTTATGGGACTATAGGAATGCCACAGATTTTGGGTTTTGTGTCCTAAACTACATGCAGAGGGTGAAATCTTCTCCAAGTCCTTGATGGTTGTTTTGCCAGATTTTCATGGGAATTCTTGAAGGTTCACAGAGACCAGACCCTTCAGCAGGGGAGAGGGAATTGTCTGGCTGCTGACTCAAGACCATATCTGAGCTCAAAAGCCCTGATTTCTGCTAAGAATCTTATTCTGTGGCTTCTGCTGAAAGATAACTTTGGCTGAGGAATTCCATAAACAAAAAATATTCTTTTAAGGTGGCCATGGGCATTATTTTCAATAGCCTCCTGCCTACCTCCACTCTAAGATTGGTGTTTTCAGCCACTAGTTCCAAGTATATTAAAAAGTTTTAGGGTGTTTTATTCATTTATTTCAAAAAGGACATTTTTAAAATCCTAACTTTTTAGTTATTTTGTTTTGACCAGCAAATGAAATCCTGAGAAGTCAAATCAAAACTTTACAGCAGAGCATAACTTGCTTTGCAAGTTTACAGAGCATAACTTTCCCCCCCAAAGCATCATGTTTTTTTTCTTTAACATTTTTTTTCTCTAGGAACATATAACTTTCTGTTCTTTTGGGTGGCTCCTGCTTCTTGACTGGCTTAAAACTTTTAAAACTTCCTTTTTGTGTAAAGCTGGAGTAAAATGTAATACAGGCAGGAGACCAAGTGCATTCTAGTCCCTTTTTATGATCTGCCACAAGAGTGTGTAAAAACTTATCTGTCTGCCTTAGTCCTTGGCAGTCTTTTTTTCTCATGCCATGGTGCAGAGGAAGTGTAGGGCAAATAGCCCATAACATCTCAGATTTTGTACAGGCCAAGGGTTGTTTGGAGTAACCTGAAAAGCAATGTCTTTTTCCTTTGAGGGTTTTTTGAAACAACATTTCTCAGGCATCTTGAGCATCCAAGTAAGGGAGAAGAGCAATAACCTTGAAATATTTCATGGTGTACATTTTGAGTGCTTGATCCGTTTCTTTGTAGTTGTAGTTTCTTATAAGTTGTTACATGTTCATTTCTCCTTTTCTTTTTTCCTT
The DNA here is from genome assembly GCA_032468055.1 of Acrochordus granulatus. Classification (NCBI taxonomy): domain Eukaryota; kingdom Metazoa; phylum Chordata; class Lepidosauria; order Squamata; family Acrochordidae; genus Acrochordus; species Acrochordus granulatus. The sequence goes on from JANHZU010003286.1 coordinate 70,611, forward strand.
TTAGCTGAGCAACTTACATTTGAAGGAGGAGAACCTCAAGCCTGACGCCAATGGTGGGTGTAGTCATGGTTTCTGAGGAGGATTCTGTTTCCTGTAACTGTCAAAGACACCTCTGAATCTTTTTCCTGCTCTTTGTTCCTGCCAATTGCACCCACACAGAAAGTCAATCTTATATTCTCTCTGTCTTTATGACTAAAATTACATCCTCATACTTTCGAGACCAACCTACTGGAACAGAACCAAAGTCTGTTGTGATATCTAAGTGCTGAGGAATATATTTTAGACATAAGGTTGATTCAGAACTTCGCTCGACAGTAATAAAGGCTCAAGATTCACTGGAAAATATATGTAAGAATCATGGTCCTGCCAGTGGTGGGGAATTTTAATTGGACAATTTAGCTAGTGGTGGCTGACAGGGTATGACAGATTGGTATCCTAGAAATGAATTAAAAGGGACCTCAAGGATTATGTAATCCAGGGTTTCTCAATGTTGGCAGCTTTAAGATATGTGGACCTCAATTCCCAAAATGCCCAGCCTGGGGCATTCTTGGGGTTGAGGTCTACACATCTTAAAGTTGCCAAGGATGAGAAACACCAATCTAGTCCAACCTTTTACAGCGTGCAAGAGAACACACAAGAGATGGTTGTCCAACTTCTTAAGTTGGAGAACCCACAGCCTCCATGGGAAGGTTATATCCAGGACAATTTCTTGAGCATTAATGGGAAAGTACCTAATGGTAGTTCCTCTGCCATCTGTCTTGCTGGAGTGAGATGTGAGAAGCTGCTTCCTTGGCCTGAATTTAATTGAGTGGCTTCAACCATCCCCTGAAATTTCTCACAAGAGTGTTCCCCCCTCTCTGCTGCTATTGTAACAGAACAGAATCACTTTTTATCCTGCCCATCTTGATGGTACTCAGTGATGGTTTGTCCTAACTCAGGTGCTGTTGTCAAGACAGGGGACAATACAGAGAAGGCAGAAGAGGAGGAAAAAGGTACAGTACGCCTAATTTTAACTGGTTCAGGAAATGGAGAAACTGATTTTACTGTGCAGGAAAACCCCAGGCTTCAGCCTCATCTTCATTTCCAGGAAAGGCTTTGGGTGGCAATTAAGACCCTCCTTTTCTTGGCAGGCCTGGGCAGCTGAGTGCCCAGCTCTGTAATATCCGGAGGTAAATCAAAGCCCACTCAGCGTTCTGTCTTCGGTGCCAGCTGTTTGCCATCTGCTGGTTCTATCCTCAAGCACTGGGACACCAGGAGGGCCCCCCACCTCCTTTCTTCAGGCAAAGATATTCCAGGAAGAAGGAGGTGAGGTGACTTTTGTATGTTGGGCAGGGATAGTGGAGAGGTAGTCACTAGCAAATCCAGTGGAAATGCCAACAACCAGAAAAGAATCCTTCCTCTTCATGGGTAGGTTAGTGATCTCTGCCTTTCTTGCTAAAAGGGGACCTTGGCAGAAGCAACCATGGTGTTAGAAAATGCTCTCCTCTGTCCAGATTGGCAAGTGTGTTCAGGCAAGGGATCAAGGCTAAGAAAAAGAGGGGTGTTTATGCTTTTCTGTTTGCCTCTTCCAATTCGGGCACAGAGGATCGGGCTGCTCAGTCGTTGCTGAACAAACTGATCCGCAGCAATTTGGTGGACAACACAAACCAGGTGGAGGTTCTACAGAGGGATCCAACATCGCCTCTCTACTCGGTGAAGTCTTTTGAAGAGCTGCGCCTGTAAGTACCTCTGGCTCATCCTTGGAGGGCTCATGGCTCTGCGAGGGTGAAGGACATCTTTGTTTGAGAAGGGACTTTGGTGGTATTTGTGCCCTGCAAGGGGGGGTGTCTTCATTTTACCCCTTCCAAATAGCCCTATGAAAGGGTTGACCCAAAGTCTTTCTGGTGATGTGCAGATGCCAATCTGACATTTCACCACTCTGCCACACTGGCTAGGCATAATCCCCAGAATATCTCTCAATCAGAATGGAAATTCAGCAACTTGAGCTAATCTCAACCCAGCTGACCTAAAAGGGCTGTTGTGAAGGTCAAAGGGGTCCCCACTTCTTTGTACTTTGGAGGAAAGGTATGTCGTTGTTAATGAATACAGAAGTCTTTCATTTAAAACTACAGTTGGGACCAAAATTTGTGTTGCTAAGCACGACAGTTAAGTGATTCATGCCCAATTTTATGACCTTTATTGACACAGTTTTAAGCAAATCATAAGTTGTTAAGTGAATCTGGCTTCCCCCATTGATTTTGCTTGGTGGAAGCCAGCTGGGTAGATTGCAAATGGCAATCACATGACCCCAGGATGCTGCAACCATCATAAATGCGAGCTGGTTGCCAAGCACATGAATTTTGTTCATGTGACTGTGAGGATGCTGCAATGGTTATAAGTGCAAGGACATTTTTAGTACTATTGTAACTGGTCGCTAAACAAATGGTTGTAAGTCAAGAACTACCTAAAAAGCTGCTGGTTGCAACTACAGGCAATGACCAGGGCATAACCTTTGGAGAAGATGATCATTCAATCCTGGTTTGCTTCATGGATGCATCTGACTGGCCACAGTCAACTGGGTGAGGCTTTTGGCCTGATCCATCCTCAGCACTTTCCTGATCCATGGAATATCTTTTTCTGGACTGCTTGGGAAACCTGTGAACTCAGGAAGTTTCCAAGCATTGTAATATAAAAGCAATATAGAAAATAGAGCAAGAAGTTTGAAAGTTAAGAATAGCTTAACCGATAGCAAGAAATGCAATGTAAACCCATAGCAACAAGTCTCAGGAAATGGTAAACATTCTAAAATCCCTTTTTGTTTTAACACCTACGGAACCCCAACTTTCATCAGTAACCCTGCTTTGCTTTGTTCCCTCATAGGAAGCCCCAGCTGCTCCAGGGGGTGTATGCCATGGGCTTCAACAGGCCTTCCAAGATCCAGGAGAACGCCTTGCCCATGATGCTGGCAGAGCCGTATGTATTAACCCTTACAAGATCTGGATGGAGAGGGGAAGCAAGCAACTCCAGATGTTTTGTAACCATAAGTGCTTTGGGGAGGGCTGATAATTCAGGGTGTGGGTGCAAGTGTCTCCAAAACATCCTAAGGGGGCCTCTCACCTCTTTGCTGGAAGTGGGTGGGTTGCCACTGCCTGTGCCAAGACATTACTCTTGAATTTGCCCACTGGTTGGAAATTCAGAGGGGTTCCATCAAAGGACAGCTGTTCCCTCTGAGTTTCTTAGAGTCCATCATGCTCACAATGGCAACGTGTCTCCAGTCCACAGAATCTGATTGCACAATCCCAGTCTGGTACCGGGAAGACTGCAGCTTTTGTTTTGGCCATGCTCAGCCGAGTGGAGCCGGACCACAAGCATCCCCAGGTTAGGGGAAGGGGGAGGAAGAGTCTGTGCTGTAAGGGATGGTAGAGTTGGAGGATTGCCAAGGGTCATTTACTCCTGGTGGATTTAAGGCAGGGATCGCTAGCCTGCAGCTCTTGGCCTTCTCCCGAGACTGGAGACCTGCTCTCCAAAGCCTGGTTCAGACTGCTGTGAAGAAGGGGAGGGGGACACGCCAGCTGCCTGGCCCAGCCACTGAAAAAAGAGGCACTAGGAAGACTTTCTTCTCCCCTTTCCCCAGTGCCTCTGCCTTTCCCCCACGTATGAATTGGCGCTCCAGACTGGGAAGGTCATAGAACAGATGGGCCGGTTCTACCCTGCACTGAAGCTGGCCTATGCTGTTCGGGGCAACAAATGTGAGTATCCAGCTTGATTCTGTCCCTTGTCTGGCATTTTGCAAGAACAGCATGGAACTGAACTGGGTAACCTCAAATTTCTGTGATGAATAAAGTTCCTCCAGTGCAAAAGCCAAGAGAGTTTTAAAGACAGCCTTGTCTGAAACCCAGGCTGGAGTCAGGAAGCGTCTGTGGCTGGAGGATGATGGGGGCTGGGATTCCCAAATGAATTGCACCTCTACTTAGCAAGCTCCCAAAGGGTCTCTTTCCTTCATCCTCAACAGTGGAGCGTGGCCAGAAGATTGGTGAACAGATTGTCATTGGCACCCCGGGCACCGTTCTGGACTGGTGTTCAAAGCTCAGGTTCATTGACCCCAAAAAGATTCGAGTTTTTGTTTTGGATGAGGCTGATGTCATGATTGCCACTCAGGGGCACCAGGACCAGAGCATTCGCATCCAAAGGTGAGGATGAGGGCGAAGGAGGTTGGCACTACCCATTCAGTGGTCACAATTTTCTAATAGAAAGAAAATATTCTCAACTTTTCCTCAGCATAAAGATGGATCAATGCCTGCAGGTTTCTAATTTTTTTCTGATTCTTTCATCAGTCTCCTTTAAAATAAGCTGTCATTACGTCAGCATCTTCAGACGCACAGTTCACATGTCAGATGCTATGGTCTTTTTTTCATTTTGAATGTTTTGAATTTGAAATTGTTTTGGATAATTTGGGCATGCAGGAATAAAAAACACAGAAAGAAGATGAGTTGACCAGGAACAAGCCCAACAAAATTCTTGAGGGGAGCAGTTATGCATGTTCTCCTTTGGATGCCAGTCCTGGTCTCTGGCCAGTCAGAGGCGGCTTTGGGAAGTGTATCAGGAGCTGAGTTGAAATGTCAGGAAGGGTGGCCTAATGGAGGCTTTTTCATGGAGCCCTCAACTTTCCTTGGTTTGTGGAATTAATGAAATGAGTACCCAAGAACCCACAATAGATCCTCATCAGAAATAGAGGTTGACTCCCCTAATTGGCAGCGAACAGGCATGACTGAGAAAAGTTTGGGGTCAATGAGTGTGCGACTTGGAGAAGATGTGGGCTCTGTCACAAAATGCTTGCCTTGTTGGGTGTGACCAAATTGCATTCACCAGAAGATAAATTCATGAGATGGTGCCTTGAGACTTAAAAACTACAGGACCATAAAACTTAGTTTTGTTTTGCCAGGCAGCTGGCATCATTCTGCCTCCTGCAAATCCTTGTTTTAAATGTCCAGATGAGACTTAGAGGTAAAGGCAAGGTGATGCCAGAACCTACCATATTGATTTACTGCAGGCCTGCTGCCTCTTTTAATTCCTAAAAGTGGGGAATCCAACCCATTTTGGAATACTTGACTAGGTCAGGGAGGAGAAAAACCTGTGGGTACTCTGGAGCCCCCCAACAATCAGGTGCTTGTTCAGGGTCAAGTTGCTTTCTATAGGGCTAGAAGATGGATCCTCCGTGTTGAGGGTAATCTGTCTGTGTACTTGGGTTGGGGGTGAGTGTACAAGAGCAGAAAGCTTTAAGATTTGCACATATTCCATAGGGCTGAGGATCCAAGTCTGTCTTTTTCTCTGCCATTGTTCAGGATGCTTCCTCGTGATTGCCAGATGCTGCTGTTTTCGGCCACCTTTGAGGACTCGGTGTGGAAGTTCGCCCAAAAGGTTGTTCCTGACCCCAACATCATCAAGCTGAAACGGGAGGAGGAAACACTAGACACCATCAAGCAGTACTATGTCCTTTGCAGCAGCCGAGAGGAGAAGTTTCACGCCCTCTGCAATATCTATGGGGCCATCACCATCGCCCAGGCCATGATCTTTTGCCACGTGAGTGCTGTGTGGGTGTTTGAAGACAATCATTGCCCCACAGCTGTGTCCCTTCCTGAGTTTCCTCAGTTTCTGACTCTTCCATTCTGCAGACTCGCAAGACAGCCGGCTGGCTGGCAGGGGAGCTTTCCAAAGAAGGCCACCAGGTTGCACTCTTGAGTGGAGAGATGATGGTTGAGCAGCGGGCAGCTGTGATCGAGCGCTTCCGGGAGGGCAAGGAGAAAGTCTTGGTGACCACCAACGTTTGTGCCCGAGGTGAATCCAGGAGCTGAGCTGGAACACTTTGTCCTCTCCTTTGTTCCTTCCCTTTTCTTGAGAAAGGGAAGGGTGAGAACTCTCAAGTTGGGGGACTTCAACTTTCAGAATTCCCTGTAGAGGCCATGCTGTCTTGGGAACTCTGGGAGCTGAGGTCCATGCATTTCCCACCTATGGGATTCCTTTATGGTGGAAACAGTATTTTCCTTGCTGGGCAATTATTTTTCTCATCAAACATCTTCATGGGCATAGCCTGCCCAGTGATGCCAAAAACTTTTAAGTTCAGACCTTTGTGGGAAGCATAGCTTCCTTTTAGTCCTTGACTTCTGAATCTGAGAATGGGAAATAGACCTTATATAGTTACACGTAGTGCTTGCCTAACAACTATTTGCTTATCGACCATTCAGAGTTAAGATAGTACTGTAAAAAGTGACTTATGACAGGTCCTTATGACAGATGCAGCTTCCCTGCAGTCATGTGATTGTGTTTCGGGTGCTTGGCAACCAGCATGTATTTATGGTGGCTGAAGTATCCTGTGGTCATGTGATCACCATTTGCAACCTTCCCAGCCAACTTCCAACAAGCAGTCAGTTGGGGAATCCAGCAGGGATGCTTGAAAAGTTGAGGTCACATGATGACTTGCTTAACAACCACAGTGATTCACTTAACAACTGCAGCAAAAAGGTCATAAAATCATGTACTCACTTAACAAATCACTTAACAAATGCACCATTTAATGATACATTTTCCAGTCCCTATTGCTGTCATAAGTCAAGGACTACCTGTAATGGAAAATAGTCATGGTCTTCTCCTCCAGCAATTCCTGCAATAGACATATTAGAATAAGTTGTCAGCATAACCAGAAAGTGACCATTTATGGTTTGTTGGTTTTATTGTATTTCCTTGTGTTATGACTTGTCCTGAATCATTGACAGTCAGATATCATACAATTTTAGTAGATGGTCATGATGAACAGGTCTCCCTTATGGATCCTTTTGTCCTCAGGAATAGATGTGGAGCAAGTCTCTGTGGTCATAAACTTTGATCTCCCAGTGGATAAAGATGGGAATCCCGACAATGAAACGTATCTCCACCGCATCGGTCGTACGGGGCGTTTTGGCAAGCGGGGCCTTGCCATTAACATGGTGGACAGCAAACACAGCATGAATATCCTTAACCGGATCCAGGAGCATTTCAGTGAGTTCCCACAGGCCCACAAGTCTTTCTGGCTCTCTGGCTTATAAGCTTGTGTGACCCATGTAAACCAGAATACAGAAGTCTGATTGTACCCCACAGATCTTTTTTGGTTTTTTTAGTGTAGGATTGTGACTGGCCTTTTAGTGGGATGCTTTGAGACAAGACTAATCAAAATCCTAATTTGATTTCAATTGAAACTTAATTAACTTTCATTGTAGTGAATATTGAGACCAGTTTGATGTGGTGATTGTGGAATCAGAACTGGGAGGTGGTGTGTTCTAGTCCTGCTTATGGGGGACTTAGGACCAGTCCCTCTCTCAACCCCAGGATGGAGGAGGCCAGGGCAAATCCCATCCAAAAACATGCCCAAGAGAAATACAGGGACTTGTCCAGACAGTCACCAGGCATCAGGATTAATTCAAAGGAATCCATCACCACCACCACCAAAAAATCTTCCCTGTAGTTAACATTACTAGTCTAAATATTAAATAATTTTCCCTTCTGGTCACACAATTATAATATTATAATTTAGTGGCAATGTGAGGAGAGATTCAGGGATTTATAAGGATCAACAGCAACTCAGGGCCTTGCAGCTATGTTTTGTGAGTTTTCAAAACCTTAAAGCCACGCAGAGTCGTCTTATTGGTGAGATGAGCGGCATATAAATTCAATAAATAGATGTGTTTTGGGGGCCATGAATCAATGGAGTTCTCGTTTGAACAGATTTCTAAATCTTTTCTGGTAGTGCTACTTTATTTTTTTGCTTCCTTTTTCTGTGCAGACAAGAAGATTCATAAATTGGATACAGATGATTTGGATGAAATTGAAAAAATTACTAACTGAAGGGGCAGCTGAGGGGATGGATATACCCATCTTTCTCCCCATGACTCTCCCACTGCAATCAATTTGCCATCCTCACTGGCACCTCTTCTCGCCAGCTGTTCGCAAAGGGGGGTGGCTCCAAGATCACAAAACACTGCAGAGATTACCTCATTCCTCTTAAACTAACAACAATGTGGCTGGATTTTGATTTCTAAATTAGTGCAAATTGGAGAAAGAAGACATGTATTAAGAAGAAATGTTTACAGTAACTTTTAACTTTTTTTTCTTTTAGTTTAGTCGTAATAATGGGAGGACCTCTTAAATTCTGAAAATGATGCCAAAAATATAGCCAATTATTAGGAGAGATTCTTAATGCCTATTTTCTGGAGAGAAGACAAAAACATATCGAACCAGTATGTGGAAAATTGAACAGATAAATATCTGTAGCTTATGATTTATTTTTTCTTTTAAACTTTGAAGATAACAAATGTTAAGTCTAGCTGTGTACTGGGTTATGGGCTAAGGTCCTCATTTTCTTGAGGAAAATTGCTCTGCTTGTTCCTAGGTTGGTGATGCTATTTTTTTTCTAGTTGGAGGCATGATCTACTGTCTTTTTATTCTTTTTCTGCTCCTTCTGTTTCTTTCTTTCAAAGAAACTTTGGGGAACTATAACCCTTCTTGGAGGTGTCTTGAGACCTTGATTATTTTGCAGGGGTGGCAGGAAGGGGAAACCAAAACCTTGGTGGATTCATAGAATCTTTCTTGCCCTTGCAAAGCAGATACTGTTTTTGTGAATGGCCTGATGGGGAAGAGAGCTGTTGTTAGGGAATTCCTATCAGCTCAAGTTCAAAAATAAAAACACACAAAGATGTTTGTGCAGAAATGAGGAACTGCTAAATATGAGAAGTATTTCTGGCTGACTGAAGCTTTGGTGTAGATGGATACGCCTTCCCTTGCTGAGCTGAATCTCCGCAGCATTGCCCCGTCTGTGGGCTTGCAAAGGAGATCCTGTGAATTGCAAAGGATGGGCAGGCAGTAGGAAGGTGGGTTGTTATCTGCACCTCCAAGCTGGTGTGCCTTGAAGGGTTATGGAGCATCAGTCTTGTAAGAAGTTCCACATTTTCATGGAGCAATGCTGGGAATTGCATACCCACATTCACCTCGAGTATTAGTTTTTGCATGGCCTCTATTGGTGATGCATCAGACCATGGGTTTGCAGTTTAAATGTGTGTGCATGTGTGCATGTGGTTGCTACCAAATTCATTTGGCTCGGATTTGGCTTTGAGAGAAGAAGAGATCATGCCTATGATTGCAGTGACCCCAAATGACATTCAGTTGGAGATGGGAAGAAGGCATGTCTCTGGTTGATGAGGCTCAGCGGATGCTGGTATTTCTCTTGGTTCAGTTTAGATTCTCCTATTCCACTATGGCATTCTTGAATGTGGACAGTGAGGGCTGGATCCTTTTCTCTCTCTTTATGGCATGATAGAATAAAAAGTATTTTTATTTACACTTCAGGGAAGGCAGGAAGAGCTTCTGGACTCCTGCTCGATATAGGAACCTTTTCTAAACAGATCAATGGTGAATCCTGAGTTTTTATCCCTAAGTTTTAAAGGAAACATGGGCTGTTGATTATTCCATTCAGTGACTGAACTGGGGATTCTTTCACAGTGAAATGAAAAATAATTTTACACACCCTGTTTTAGAAATGTACCTAAATTTTTAGGATATTTGTCCACAACCTCTTCTTAATTTCTGTAAACAGCTTTAGGGGTTGGATGGGTTTAAAAAAAACAGTTATCCACAGATTTTGTATGCTGGGGGATACTTATTTTTACTCTGCAGGGCATAACAGGCAGCGGCAAACTCTGTGTATGGCAGGGAGCCTTCAATCAACTCTGACCATGCTGAGTGTCCATATGAGCCAGACGCACTGGGTATACAAGCAGCCAGGCCTGCTTTCTGATGTAACTTTTCAGTTAGAATAAAGACTGCACGAGACTTGACACCTGGCCTCAGCTGCTTTCCATGCAATTCCCAGCAGCGGGGACTTCTGGGAGCTGAGGGCACCCCTTCTCTGCTTCCTGATGGCTGTCACTGCATCTTCTTGAGACACCTTTGGGCAATCCAGGTGGGATTTATAAATTAAGAGGAGCGCCCAGCATTTTCAGATGACTGAACTAATTTTGTTTTCATGGCATTTGAATTTTAATTGGATTAAAATAAACACAGTCAATACAACATAGTTCCTCGACAGGTGTTAATTTGCCCTGCCTGCCAGTTTGGTAATGAATCTTGGTGGTCCCTAGAGACCCTGGTTTAGCTGCTAAGAGCTGCGGGTTGCACACTGGCTCTGGCTGGGTGTGCTGAGCTGAGCTGGGCTGCTCATTCCAGAAAGCAGCATGCAACTTGCCTCCTTATCAACCAAAAGGGTAACTGGAACCAAGCAGCAAACCTGTGGCCCATATATTTAGAGTTAAGTGTACCTGCAGGTGCTTTTAGTGTGTCTATGTATTCTCCCTCAGAATATCTTAATTGGAATTACAACAAATAGGTTTTCAAACAGTGCAAAAAAATAATTTTTCCCCATACAGTAATCAGTCCACTCCCCTTTGCCCCAGACAATTCATGTGAGCCTTGCCTGGGCAATTTTAAAATTGCTTCCTATATCTGTTCGAGGGCATTGAAAGCATAAAAACCCAGCAGTTGGTCATGGAATGAGAATGTTCTCTCCCCCACCTCTTTTTTCCCCATAAAAGAAATGAATGAGGCCATTCCTATTAGTCTTCCCCAACTCAGTGCCCTCAGGGTAACTATAGTTCCCAGCCATCTTTATTGAGGGAGCATTCTGGGGTCCAATGTATTATGCCAGGTAGCCCACCTAGTCTCATTCCCCCAACATTTGAATGAGGCACAGACCAAGACATGCTGTATTCTTCTCAGCAATGATCTTCTAAGCTAAGTGGTCCACCCCCCCTCAACGGACCTAGGTGTAGAAAGAAGGTCCTGCTGTTAATCATCTTGGAGAGCTCTTGGTCATAGCATGCTGGTCTTAGGAAAAGAACCCAAGGAGTGGTCACTGGGAGTGGTCCAGTGGATTGAGCCAGTGAATCAGCTGGCCAGGTAGCCAAACACCACATCAGGTCAAGGCTTCCCCAGCCTAGGATCTCTTTCTGCCTCCCAGCTTCTTTTGGCCTATTTGGGCTATGTAAAGAAAATCAACACTCGGAAGACAGACTGTTTTGGCAAGCTGCCCACTCTTTTAGCATGTCTCTGCAGAATATGGAGACTCCAAACTCTGCCTGTAGACAGAGAAAGGTTTTTTTAAACATTCAAATACAGCTTAAGAAAAAAACATGGCATTTTGATAACACAAACAGCCACTCTTAATCAAAACAGATTGATTTGTTTTTTTCAAAATATACCAGCAACTCTTCAGAAAAAGCCACCCTTTTGCCCACATCTGGGCAGAACTCAAGTGAGACGACAGTGCCAAAATGCCAACACATCCCTGCTGGGAACATGCTTCAGCACCCAAAGAGCAAAGGGCTCTGAACCTATTGCCAGAAACAACACTGAATTTCAAATTTACGCTGGAGAGAAAACCCATCTGGGGAGGATCCTTCCAGACTTAATTTTCTGCCATAATCTTGTAAAAGAAACATTTGATTAAAAATGCAGGAACAGACCTTGGGAGGCTGAGCAAATCTAAGAATCTTTATCTACCACCATTGAATGGAGCAGAAACCTTGAAATAGAGCATCAGGGCCCTGGCCTTCCATCAAAGCCAAAAACAATCTTTGTATCTTGTGCAGATTTCACTTCCCACACTTCCATCCCAAAAAATAGCATCAATTATCTGCACTGTCCCTGTTGAACCAGAGCTGTGTAAATAAATTTGGAACAAAAGGCACAGTACAGTGCACAGAGTTCCTGCTGGCCCTGTGCTTATTCTGACTTGGCTTTCTTATTATTCTAGATTTAAACCAAAATGAATCGGGCCAGAAAGGAAGAAAAACAAAAAGTAAGATTTGGAGGTTGGGGAAACAAACTCCTGAAAATAAAACCACCTGCTTACCAGGTGGAATGAAGATGAGTGTGCTATAAAAGAGAAATGCAGTGCTTGAAAGTAAAGCAGCGCTGGGTGTCCCTTTGGGATATGTAGGGTGATCTGGGCAAGTGAGAGACAGCCGCAAGAGTGGCAGCAGGTGGGTCTAAAGGACCAGACTCTTGGGGGGGTTCTTCCAGTAGGGTTTAATACAAGGCACAAGGGTTCCTGCTTATGGCTCCCCGTCCTGCTCTTCCAGCAGGATGCAGAGCACTGACTTGTGACAGATAGCACAGTCCTGCAAAGACTGGGTGAGATCAGAGAAGGTCCTTCGAGGCACTTCCACTGTTCCAATGCTGCAGTGCTGGTAGGCAGCTGCATTCTTCTGTTCTGCCACAGCAACCACCGTCCCCAGATTGTCCGTGGGCCGGAAGTAGTGTTCGAACCTTTCCCCTGAAGGTGAGCGGATGGCCAGCAGCAGCTGGGGCTCTATCTCACAGGGCTCCTCCAAATTCATGCTCGGCACCAGAGAGTTGCCTTCTCTCTCTTTATTTAATTGAGGCCTCTCCAAGGGAGAAAAAGGGGCCTGGGCATACTCTCCGCCACCCCCCTTGTGCTCTGCCAGGGGAGGGGAAAGCCCCTTCCCCAGCAGAGAAGGATCCTGGGACTCCTGTTCCTCCACAGCTGTCTGGGCACTGGCTGGAAGTTGGCCGGCCTGCTCGGACATCACTTCTGCAACACTTGTCCTCCGATCCTTCCTGCTGATGGACGGGAGCACCCTGTACTTGTTGAGGGAAGACGATGTTCTCATGGGCACTTGCTGGAGGAGATCGGGTACTTCAGCTGGGAACACCTGAATGGGCTGAAATAGCTGCTGGGAGGATGCCACCCTCCGGCCACTGACTGCTTCCTCCCCAGGGGTGACCGACTGGGTGGATGATGGCACTTGATATGAGTAAGCCTCGACTCTCTGGGAATAGCTCAGACTGGACCGGGTGCGTCCCTTGGCAGATTTTGGCCGGGTGACATGCATAGTGACACAATGGGGTAGTGGCCAGGTGGGAAATTGTGCTGTGCCAAAGGGGACCTTCTGTTCAGAGGGTGAGATGGTCAGGAGTGAGGCAGCGGCCATTGCTTTTCAGGAGACCTAGAGATGGAGGGGGAGAGAGAAGAAAAGAAAATAGGTTAGTCTCCAATGCAGCATTTTGTTAGTCAGCTTGCCAAACTCCCAGGTAATAAATATTACATGAGGCTGGCTTTGAAGCTCAAAAGTGGCCAGAATATGGGCTTGGTGCCTCCCGTAATTTTAACTTCTGTACAGTGTTGTGGGATGTATAGTCAGCCCTTCCACCAGCCAGATTTAAAACCACAGAACTAAAAAACTGCTTTGAGTATGACACTCCCTGGAGCCAAACATGAATCTCTCTTTGCAAAACTGATTGTGCAGTGGATTTTTGAGGAACTGGGCAAAGGGGAGAGACAAGGGTATCCCACCTGCTTTAGTTGCTCCATTAGCTCCAGGTGACTGGCAGCTCTGGGCATTGAGAGGTATGTCAGTCCAACAGGGTCTTTGCTGCTGCTGCCAGAGAGTTGCTGACTTTGCAGTCTGGAAATAGAAGAGGCATCTCCTTGGGTAAGAACTGCAGGGTAGAGGATGCAGGCCTGTGGGTGGTGGGGGGCACCCTGGCAAGGGAAACACCCACCAGGGAGAGACCAGAGGGTCAGGCAATCCACACCAAGCCAGGTTCACTGAACAAGCCATAGATGCCCCTTGGTCGGGGGGAGGGGATGAAGCACCCATCCCAGGCAGTTTGCAGATTGGCTCTTTGGGGAGAAGGCAGCCCTCTTTGGCCAACTGCCAGAGCTCAAGTGTCAGCAGCTGTGCCAATCGCCCTGCCCTCTTTTCCCCTCCCAACAGCCCTGCGAGGTAGGCCAAGTCAGAAGGGTGGGTTTCCCATGTTCCCCCTAAGACCATAGGGAGAGGGGTGCAAGCCAGGCATCTGAAGTCATGTGGCCTGCTTTGGTATTCCCTCTGTTCCCAGGATCTGGGGAAACCCACCCACCCATCGTCTCCCGACAGCATGTCTCCCCCATCCGATGACCTTGGCAACAATTCCCATCAACCCCAGCCTTCTCACGGTCCTAACCGTCCTGAAAACCAAAGCTCCCATCATCCCCTGCTCTCTCCTGTGCTCCTCAACCGTGGTATTTCCGGCTGCGCTGGATTCTGATACCCATCGTCACAGCGAGGTCAGGTTGACCGAGTCCCCATCATCTCCAGCCGTGGTTGGGGATGATGGGAGTTTAGTCCAGCGGAGGGGTCGTCGAGGGAAGAATCGGACTGCCACGCGAAGCGAGTCGGGGGAGGCCTCGCTGCCGCTGCCGCCGCCGCCTCCTCACCTCGCCACGGCTCCATCCAGCAGCCCCGCTCGCAGGCGGCCAGCACTCGGTGGTAAACAGCGCCGCGTTTCCAGGGCAACGACCGCCACCAGCTGACTTCCGGCTTTGGCCGGAACCAGAACGAGAGAGGCGCCCCGGCCATAGATGACAAGAGATCTAGAGAGCATCCAAGAAGATTTTCGTTCTTGTGCGCACGTGCAGTGCGGCGGCGCTTTAACCCTCGCCTTGATGGAATCGTGAGGATAGAGATAAGAAAAGGGAAGAGTTGACATTGCTCCACGGGAATTAAAAGTTGGGTGGAAGTATCCCTGGAAAAAAATGTCCCGTGGCTTTCCAACAACCCTGCTGACTAGGCTCCGCTGTGAAAGTGTGCCGCCCGGATCTTTCCAGCCCAAGGGGATCCATTTGCGCCAATCTCAGCTTGGGCGGGGGCTCGTAAGGAAGCCTCTTCCGGCTATTTCAGAAGAGGAGCCCCCTGGATGATTCTTCACCAACATTTGGCCCTTAAAAATCTTGATTGAGCTTGTTTGCTGATATTTATTTTGTGGGGGAGGTCTCTTTTTTGATCAGGGCTGGCTATAAACAAGGTAAAATCAGTGAATTCCTGCATTAAGCCATGATTGGTAGTTAGGTTGGTCCCTAGCCTGGGCCCAGGTGTGGATGCAACTTCAGAGGCTTTGAAAGAGTTCAGGAAAAGGCTGCCCGATTTGCTTCTGTACCCTAATTTGCAAGAGCAAGTGGGGGCTGTGGAATCCCCCCACATTCCCGTCACCAGGGCTGCAAGGCATTATGGGAAATGTAGCCTCCCCTCATCTCTTGCAGGTATGAGGAGAGTTGAAAGGGCTCCTCAGTGCTGGGGAGGGGTCTCCTTGGCTGGATGGAGGAGGAAAAAGAGATGGGAAGCTGAGCTCCTTGGAAGGATGGGGATGGCCCTGGAGGGCATAAGGGCCTCTCACATCTTGGGCAAGGAACAGGCGAGGGAGAAGGGGCCCTGCTGTCCCCCTAAGGTCCAAAGCAAGCAGGAATTAGCCTCTTCCCTCACCCAGCCTTGGGGAGCCAGTCCCATTAAATTGTGGGCTCTACCCCTGGATGCCCCCTGGATCCTGCTGTCCAAATCCAGCACCTCCACCGAATGGGACCTTAGCTGCTGGAGGGGCCTCTGGGGCTTCTACACTGGAAAGGGGGCATGATGGACACCCCCAGACTGCAGAGTCACACCCTCAGGTTGGCCAGCAAGCAATGAAAGGAAACACATTGGGTTGGTGTGATGCAAGCCTCCTGTCCTCTTGGCATCTGGGTACGGCAGTGGTCTGGGATGAACCCCAGCCAGCAAATGAGTGCCTTGTTTTAGTTTATGCTTTACTAGCTGTGAGAGTTGGACCATAAGGAAGGCTGAGTGCCGAAGAATTGTGGTGCTGGAGAAGATGCTTGAGAGTCACTTGGACTGCAAGGAGATCAAATCAGTCTCTAAAACTCTGGCCATTTATTGGAAGGACAGATACTAAAGCTCAAATACTTTGGCCACATTATGTGAAGAGAGGACTCACTGGAAAAGGCCATGATGCTGAGAAAATAGAAGGCAAAATGAGAAGGGGACGGCAGAGGACGAAATGGTTAGAAAGCATCATCAGTGCAGTGGACATGGATTTGAGCGGACTCAGGGAGGCCTGGCATGCTGTGATCCATGGGTTTGTGAAGAGTTGGACACAACAACTGAACAACAAGCTGGGTTTGCCTAGCTAATTAAGATGGTTATATTGGATCCGATGCTGAGATCTGCATTGATCAAACCAATGTGGAACCAAGAGCTGTTCCAGAATCCATTTATACTTGAAGTTTTTCTTTGATTCCAGAAAAAATATCATAAATTTATTTAAAAATTTATCTGTCCCTTTGGGGAGAAAAATCCAGTCCAGATGCCTGTTTTTTTAAACTTTGTTGCGATGCAATTACCCTGGACGAGTGAGAGTCTTCACAGACATCCCAGAAGATAAAACAATTGTGTTATGCTGGAAAGCACTTTTAACACAGTAATAGCATCAAGATTGGGCTTTTTTATCAACGTTTTCTCAGGCTGCTAGGAGGCATTTGGCAGCTGAGTGAGAGAAATGCAAAATGAAGGAGAGGAAAACTGGCAAAAGTGTAGAGGATCCAGCAAGGGTTAAAAATTGAGGCAAGACATCATCCATGAAGAATTGAAAAGAGGTGGTGGGAGGAACAGATTTAGCCAAATCTTGTCACAGAGAGCCAAGATTTCTTCCCTACCCCAACAAATAAAATATAAACATAAAAAATAAGAATTTAGGAGGAAAAGCAGAGCTCAAGGTTTTTTAAAAAAGAAACCAGCTTGTCTAAAACCCTTGCAGCTAAAAAATGCAGAGGGGGGGAGTGCAGAGCGATGAAAAGGAAGGGATGCAAAATCTGCTTTTCAGTAGGAACGGTGCACTGCCAATGAATCAGTTGTGCCAATTTTTTTTAAAAAATAAAGGCTGGTTGCCATAACTACCCTCTTCTCTTCTTTCCTACCTTCACCTACTTCATCTGACAGATTTTTCTGGAGATGAATTGCTATGGCAGTGGAGACAAGATCTAAAAATAATGCCATTTCATCCACTTTTCATCTATTGAAGCATTTCTCCCTCTTTCTGTGCACATCTGATTTTATATAACATGAGAATGACAGTGTGAGAGCAGACTTAGGAAGTAGTATCTTGCTGGGGTTGGGAGGGGTGAAATGATAGGATGATCTGGTTTTGTTTTCTTTCTATAAAGCATTCAGCCTATCTTGCAAGCTGCTGGTCCTCACTGCGTTCTCTCCAATGGCCTCGCTTGTTGGAACAGGAAGGGTCCCCTAAACTGCACTTCCCATTTCTTCTCCAGGATGCACCCACCTCTCATTTCTGCAAGCCACAGGGAGACAGATTTAGAGGTACTTTAAGCAGGTGCCTTCTCTGTGCCATGCACAGCTCTGCTCTCCAGCCATGCCTCCCTCCCTTGAGCACAGAGTGGTAGCTCCTGAAATATAGGGGCTCCATCCCCCTTGCTTTCTTCTTTTTCCCAGGGGGTTGATCCTAAATAAAGCACCAAGTTTCTTTTTATTTCTGGCACTGCCTGACAAGGCCTCTATGAGAATAAATGGAATCCTGTTGATTGCTTCTGCAACATACCTGCTTCCTGTTTAATTTTTTTAAAGTTTATTTAAGAAAAATGAAGTGAGAGAAGGGCAGAGCACTGACTAGCAGTGCCATTCTAAGATTGGGCTTATGCATTGTGAGACGCTCTGATTTTTTTTTAGGGAGCGACCTTCAGGCAGCCTCTGATTTGAATCCCAGAAGCAAATTTCTGATCTGGAATTAAAGCAATTAAAGATATCCCTGTATTTACTCTGCAAGAAAGCAATAAATACTATACCTCCAAAGCACAGATACTTCCTAAGGGCTTGTAACTTTCACATGTTGCAAATTGCCTAGTTTGGGAAATGAGTTGAGGGCCATAGGTCTTCTTTGTTATTCTCTTCCATCATGGTTAAATGCAATTGTTTTCCCTGTGTGGTCTCTTCTATTGTGGCTGGGGATAATGGGACTTTGGTTAGAAATGTGTTATAAATGTTATAACACATTTAAAAGCCAGTGTGTGCAAGGCAGCTGTTCCAAAGAAATCCATTCTACATTTAAGTCTGGGATTCTCAGCTCAACAAGCTGCAGTGTCTGTGAAATTAAACTTTCTCAGGAGATCCATTTAAGTTTACATGGTGAGTTTAGACCTTCCCCTAGTTTAATTGGCATTTTAGGAAAGTACAAAATTTTTGTAAAAATGGGAAAACCCTTTGGCCCTTCTGAGTTTCTGAGCCAGCAGCTCAACCTTCTGCTACATCACTCCACTGTTATTTTTTAATTTTACTTATTTGATATTTTACCCCATCTTTATTACTTTTTTTAAAATACCTCATCACTTTCAAAATTCAGAGTTTAAAGCAAGCTGGGTTTCTCCTCCAATTATTTTTCTTTACAGTTTAATGCTGAATAGGTGCCAATATTCTCTCAAAATTCACCAGCTCTGAAACTGACATCTCAGGGTACCTCATTTTGGTATTTAATTTCTACTTTTTTAATAGGTAACAAGATTCTGACTGTCTTTGCTAGCAGATGTACAGTGGGGCAGAGTATCAAAGAAGAGATACAGTTTTGAGCCTATTCTCCAAAGAACCAGAGAATGTCAGAAACTCTGAGGTACAGTGCTAAAAATTGGAGGTTGTTTATATGCAAGATGCCTGTTGAAATTCAGAGTCTCATTACAGCAGGACAACGGTTGACCTTCAGCAATATTTTGTTTCTGGTTTTAATGGTGACATAAAGAGACTTGTAGATTATCTAATCTACTGTTTTCTGCTGCAAATGGTAGCATTTGCAAGCCCTGTGCAGTCAGTAGGGTTTTAATGCATTCAGTGCCCCATACAATGGAGAGGGTCAGGTTGTATTGTTGCCAGTCCTGAGTTTGCCCCAGCGTTAGGCAAGTTTGATAGTGGCTACAGCTGGGCAGCACAATTGTAAAATTCTTGGTGATGTTAAACACAGGAGACTCCATGCCTAGGGTCTGGGTGCAATGGGCCCAGGGAGACTCTGCCAGGCAAGGGGCCAGTCCTCTTGGGCAGGAGGCAAGAAAGCCTTGGCCAGTATTCTGAAGGGATGAATGGGAGCTGTGGGTTGCTGAACCTCATATACAGGGTGATATGTGGAGCAGCAGGTAGAAAGGATGTTCTGGGCCAGGACCATAGGAGAGAACCAGCTGCCAGCTGAATTGGAGCCCTGACCCATCTTTGCTTTCTTTATTCCCAATTTTCATCAGAATCTATTGTTATGATTTCAAAACTACGAGGACTAGAAACCCAATTTCATATTCAATCATCCTCATATTGAATCATACAGAGAGCTATGTAACAGAGCCAAATTCCTTGCATGTTTAACTGCTTGGCCAATAAAATATCTGTGTCCTCAACTCCTCATTCAGCAGCTCAGAGCAGTTTATCCCAATCTACTGACCCTCCAAAGTTTTGAATAGAGTGCCCACCATAAAAAGGATTTGCTGCCCCAGAGGATTGATCAGACCCAACAGGAAATTAGTACCGCAGGTACAGAAGACTTTCAGTAATTGAATTTACTGGACAAACTCAGACAAACTCTTTCTGGGAGAGCCAAATATTTTTAGGGTCATATCCAAAACCTTCCAAAGCTAATCATTCTGAAAGCTACAGTGAAATACTATATCCACCCTCTGTTTTATCCCATACCCTCTATTTCGCCTTAACTTCACTTCATCAGTTTTGCTGGGCTGTTTTTGAATGTGTTACCAACTTTCTTGGCCTTTTGGGTCAAGAGCCCTGTGCAGACAACCAAGTCAATATCTCTTTAATCCTCTTTTCTACATGCACAATTTTGACACCCAAAGTGGTGCAAACAGCAAACACAAATTCAAAATGTGGTTTATGCATAAACCTGTATCTGTATATACACCCAGAGAGATTTTATTTAAAGTCATTTCCCCCCTCTTTTGCAGTTCAGCAAGTACAAACATCCTCTCTCCCTCCCTAAGGCCACCAAATGTGTAGCATCTGTCCCCCCAATGTACCAAGAATCTCATCCTGCTGAGCATTAGCCCACAGGTCCATCCCTCTGCCAACCTCAGAAATCAACAGAAAAGGTAGCAAAGCGTTTTTTTCCCACAAGCCGAAAAAGATGGGATGTTATAATGTGGCAACGGATAATGGAGCTCAATTGACAAAGATGATGTAATGGCTTGGTTATGTGTCGACTGTCATACTCTAGATTGCCAGAGCAACCAGGAGAGAACAAAATGGAAGGAACATCATATTCCCCATGCCCACTTACCCTCCCCATCCAAAATCTCAAAGAATTAAAAACTATGGCTTCAGCAAGTCTAACAAGACAAGCAAGGGGGCTCCTGGTTAGGTGTCCATGATGTTGGGTCCTCCACGACCAGTGGACCATGCAGGCTGCAGAACTGGAATTCCCGCACTAATGTCTGCATCTCTGGCTGGTCTCGGCTTCTGGCCATCTTGGCATCTGGAATGGTGGCACCATGGTGACCCAGGTCTGTGTGGTCAGCCCAGAGGGCAGTGCCTGCAGTACCAAAGCCACTCATGGTGCAGATGACCCTGCGGGTGGCCAGCCAGTCATGCTCTGCACCAGTGGGACAGCACCTGGGCATGTACAATACAGGCTGCTGTTTCTTCCTTTCCTCCTCCTCCTCCTCCTCCTCCTCTTCCTGGATGGAGCTCAGCCTGGGAGCATTGCGACCCCGGTCCAAGGGCGGCCTATAGGAGCACTTGCCATTGAGCAGCCTGCGCAGTGGCACCAGTGGGATGATAGCTTCCCCAAGGAGCTGCCGCTGGAGCCGTCGAGAGTCGCTCTGCTGCTGCAAGCGCTTGAACTCGCTGAAGGCGGCGGCTGAAGTCTGGAAGAGCTGGCGGGCCACGGCTTGCGCCTTCTCGGCCTTGGAGAGCAGCACAGCGTGGCAGCGCAGCGCCACCGCCTTGTGCTTGACCTGGTGCCGGTAGACCCAGGCAAAGACGCGGGGGTGGCGCCGGTCGGCTCCGCAGTAGGTGATGCGGTGCAGTAGGTAGGCATGGCCGAGCCGCCGACTCTGACTCTCCCGCTCAGCTGGCCGCAGGTGAAGGCCCTGCCGGCCCAGGGTCAGCTGCATGCGGGCGCCGCGCTGGCCGGCCTGGCTGCGCGCCCATAGTTTCTCTACCGCTGCTTCGGCACAGCCTTCGCCCTTGGCCTGCAATGTGGCCGCGTTGCCCAGGTACCAGACGCGATAGGTTGGCTCCTCCGCATTGAGCTGGGCCGTCCGTCGCCGGCTGCGGAAGAGCCCCGCCAGGCTCCCCGCGGGGGGCCATAGCTCCGGCCAGCCGCCCAGCAGGTCGGCCAGCAGTGAGACGCAGCTCAGCCGCGGTGCCCAGCCCTTGCCCGGCCGCTTGCGCTGCTCGCGCTCCACCAGCACCCACTTGCTCCGCCGCCAGGGCAGCAGCGCGGCCATCGGGGGGTTGGGGGAGGCCGGACGGGGCTAGGGGAGCCCCCCGCCCGCGCTGCGCCGCCCGCCTTGCTCTCTTGCCCGCGCCCGCCCAGGAGAAGCCGGGGCGACCACCGCTCTCCTACCTGCCCCGGCTAATCTGGGCTCTCTCGCTGCGGTTGTCACCGAGCTGCCTCCGGGCACAGCCGCGCTCGCCGGAGCCGCCGGAGGAAGAAACGGTGAGGCTGCCGAATTGCCGCGCTGCTGCTGCTGCTGCTGCTGCTGCTGCTGCTGCTGCTGTTGCTGCTGCTCCGCCTCCCAGCCAGGCGCCTGGCAGGGCGAACCTCCCCCCTTTCCCTTCCTCCTTTCCTATCCGTGTCCGCGCGCAGGTGAGAACCCGCGCCCGCTTTTCCCCGGCAAGGTCCCGCCGCGCGTCGCGTCCTCGCGCTGTGTCAGCAGGAGTCGCGCAAGATGCCTTTGAGAGGCGAAGGGTCTCCGGGGCAGCTCCGGAATCGGTTGGCTTTTAAAAATAGAGTCACACAATAAAAGAGCCCGAACGGCGACCATGACCGGCAACGGTTTGGGAGTTCTCCAGAGTCAGAAAGTGAGATAAAACTGTGGTTACGACCAGGGTCGCATCGCCTTCATGGTCCTCACTTGTAGGATCATGCAGCATTTTTATAAATACAGCCCAGAAGGATTAACATGTAATCCATCCTATGTTTTACATAAATTTAGTGCTGGCAGGCAAAGCTGTTTGAGGGCTGTATAGCTTATATGGTTTTATATTTGGTTCTGATCCAAATCAATCATTATTCTCTAAGGTGGCCCACCCAGAATTTGAATTCCACACAATACTTTTCCTTCATTTGGCATCTCATCTCAGATCTTGAAATGGAGATCACACTGGTAATTGGCTTCAAATTATTCAGCACCAATATTTATTCTATTTTTTTTCTGCTGTGGAGATGCAAAGACAGAGGTTTGAATGCCTTTGGAGACAGAGAGAAAGCCGGTGGCTTATATTGTTAACCAGGTGAATTACAAACTTAGCAGCTTTATATAGCAACCTCCAAACCTTCCTGATTACTTCTTTTGTGGCTGGGTGTGTTGCACAAAACCATCTATTTTTTTCTATCTATTCCTTCATGTGTATTTATGGCCCAATGTCTCATGTAAGTTCAGAAATTAGGTTAAATTAATAATATACAGTTTATACAGTTAATAATAACTGTATACCCAAGTTGCATATCTGTGATTAAGTAACTGCTTAATGTTTTCTCTCATAATAGTGGAAACTTAGTTCTGGATGAGTGAAGCATTTTTATCTGACAAATAGCAATGCAAATATACTTATATCTGGTTAAAACATTCAGGAGAATTTTCTTATTGAAATGGATTCCAGAATGCCCTCTTTTCTTTTTGAAGAATTGCGACAGGTAAAGCTTCCTTCTCTGATTCCCACCTAAACCTGTGATTTCCATTACTCAACCTGATTTGAGTCATTAATTGACAAGCAGAGGTGCTGTCGCCTCGCTGCTTGCTTCTACCTCCCCTCTTCTGAAAAAAAATGTTAAATATTGCTGGGATCATCCAAATATTTTATTCCCTTAAAGTCAACTCCACCAGCACCACTCAGCATGGCAAACAGAGGCCTGTCCCCCATAAATTTACACCAGAATACCACCTTTAGAAACAATTTTGCCTCCTTTTAAATTTTTTGCGCCTCTCCCTGACATTTCCCTTTCTAATTCTTCAAAATTTTATACTTTGTTGAAACTCAGTAATGTTTGAAAAGAAACAAACAAACAAAAAAACAGTTTCACTCTCCAGCCAGAGTGTCTGAAAATTCCACCTTGTCATTGCTTTTTACATCTGTGAGCTGATTCTCAGCTGGCTGGCTCTGTGTTGCCCTCATCATCTATTTTGCTCTGGTTTTGATCTTTCAATCTACAGATCACTCTTTGTTCCTCCTCAGGAGGAGCTTTTGTTACCTTCTACACTCGGTGCAAAATATTAGCCGCAAGAGGTGAGGGATCACTGTGGACTGCTTGCTGCCTGCAAAGATTTTTGGAAAAGGGAGAAATCAAATCCTAAGCAGGGCAAATTTGAAAGAAAACAATGCAAGCAAGAAGAGTTATTTTCCCCTGGGTCCAGCTGAAAATGATGCTGATTTTGAAATTCACTTTGAGAAAAGTGGAGGATGGAGCAGAGGTCTTTAATTACAGTGACCTGGGACAGCCCAAGATAGAAAATGGGGAGAAGCCTACATTTCAGCATGAGATCACTAAAAGACCTCCAAGGTCCCTTCCAGCCCTAGGATTCTGATTCAATGAATGTTTTCACAAAAGGAGAGAGCAAGAAAATGAATTTGATGTCTTCTCAAAAGAAAGGAAGTGCAAAACCTTGAATCTGACAGATCTTGTCTTTATGGATGATTGATGTGACTTCATTTCCCTAGAGATCCTCCTGCTTCACTAACTTGTCTTCTTCTCAAGACAAGGACACTGGTGGCTTGTATAGATCCATAAAGCTGAAAACAAGAGCTCAAGGAAAGAAGCACATCTGCTTCCAGGCCCCGTTGGGAGGATTAATAAATCTGTCTATCAGTATGGGAGGATCTCAACAGGTAAACATACATCTCCAGTATATACATCCTGCAGTATATACCTGCAGGGTCTTTGATTGGAAATACAGACCAGTGAGGTGCTCAGCAACTGGATTCCTGATCAGAAGCTTTCTTTGGAAGAATGTGTGTGAAAGTGCAGGGCTATCACATTTTGACCTATAAGCAAGATCATTTTATCAAGGGAGCTAAATCCCATCAAGGGAACTGGCCACAGAATCATCTGGTCTTTTGTTCCAAAGAAGGACTCACTCCAATTGTAATTCTCAGGATCCAAGAGGAGATTAACCAACACATTGATTGGGAGCATCTAGCAGGAATTCACTCAGTTGACCCCTTTTCTGCATCTGAAAAACTTCAGTCTCCCCAGGAGATTCACTACAGTCTTCAGCAGACTGTAGTGAACCCAACCAATGAGTTGGCCTTTGGCATCTGGTTGTTTCTTGAATAAATCCATGAAAGAAATTTAGAGATTGCCTTGAATGTCTTCCTTGGATGTGGCTGAAAATGAGAAAGATCCACCAGTAGCTTTATGCTAGAGTAGTTTGTGTAGCCTTCTTTTAAAAACATCCAAATTTATGGTCTTTGCTACCTTTTGTGGTAAGGAAGCCCTAGATGATCCCCCTTTTCCCCCCATCTTAATTAAGTTCTGAGATTGGTAATTTTGCTTTTTTTAATTGCAGCATAAGGCCATCTCGCAATCTTCCATCCTTTAAAAACTGGGGAATGTGGTTGCTTTAAAGAGATAAAGACAAATAATTTGCAGTATAAATAAAACAGAGATATAAACTAGAGGCTTTATGAGGGGGAATATCATCTTGTGCTAAAGAAGAGGAGCTGCATTGCCCTTATTAGAGGAGATAATTTGGGGGAGATTTATGCTATTTTTAAAATTAGCTGCCACATTGTGTCCTGCGACATGTCTTCTCAATCCCCAAATGAAGGAACATTTTTCTTCCACCTCCAGTTGAAGAAAACTGACTGATGAAGGAATGGGCTGTTTGGATAAGGAGATAAAGGAATTGACAGAAGGCTAAGGCCACAGTAGTCAAAAGAGCTGGCCCTCTAGGAGTTGAGGCAGCCATGAGGAAAGGATCCCTTTAAGCAATGGCTCTACGTTTAGAATCTGCCAGGATGCCTCAGAGCAGGCTTCCTCAGAGTATTGTGGGAAAATAAAAAAAAAAAGAGCTGCTGAAGGAACAGCTCCCCAAAGGAGCTGCCCATGGTCCTGGTGCTCCATTTCTGCCCTGTTTAGGCTTCCAGTGTTCTTGGTGAGCCCCAGCCCTGAGCCAGCTTCTTCAGATCCTTGAGAAGATTTTCCAGATGTGCAACTCCTTATTTCTGATTCTAAGCTGCACTGATTGGGTCTCCCAAGGCTGTACTCCAAGCCACCTCAGAGATGTGTATTGATCAGCAAACCCATGAAACTATGATTGGGGAAGGTAACTACTTTATGAACAGCTGTGGTTAAGTCATTATCACTGTGTGCATCTTTTGCATTGTATGTATCAATGTAGATCCTTCAACCTGGATAATTATCTAAATGTTTGAGGAAGGGAATGGCAGGCTAGGAAATTAAATACCTCCACAAATGTTTTGATTTGCATTTCTGGTATCTAGTTATTTGGAATGAAATAACTGGAAGGATACATTTGTCTCTTTCAGCATTTTATCCTCTGTCACCTTTGACTTCTGGTTTCTGTTTGAGGACATGTAAGAAGCTATCTGAGCCTTGAGCCCATAATTAACAATGGCTTTGATGTCTGGCTCTTTCTGACATGAGGACTGTGATTCCCTACTCCAGATGTGTCCTAAGCTTGCTGAGAGAGGCAACTTATGCTCAGCTCAAGCCCTCAATTTTGTTGTAGAGGAGGGTGCTGGGGAACTCTACCGCAAAATATAGAGGCTGATGGTGGAGGAGGTGAACTAAACTTACTTTCTCTTCATTTATATTTATTTTAATTAACATTAAATATTGCAATAAATATTTATAAATATAAATAATATGCAATTTAGTTATGAAATAAGGGGTGGACCTCAGGCTTTGGGGGACCCCATGAAATTTTAATGTCTGGTTGTCAAGCAGTTGGGGTTCATATGTGGAGCCAACCATCTTTAAGGCTCTATTTGCCAGAAACCATAGCTTCCAGAAAAGTAGAGCCAGCTTCCAGCCAGCTGTGGTTCATTTAGTTAAGCCATTGCTCAACAAATTGTTTTGGTGCGATGTGAAAAGCAACCCTCAGTTGTGTATGTGCGCACATCCAAAATGGAGCCCCTCACCCCTTGTATCACAGGAGGATTGTCCCAGATCAGCTGTTGCTGGTCTCCTAGCAACCAAGCTCTCAGGGCTGCAATAAATTAGTGGGTTTTTTAATGTTTGCATCAATGTCACATCACATCCACTGGGAATCTAGGATGTGGATTCCGTTAAAAGGAACACAGCAAGTTCCTCCCTTTGCAGATCCCTGAACTCTTTCACAGTCATAAACCCTGAGATTCACACAATCAATCTCTCTGCAGGAACTAAAAAAGAATAATTTGTAGTTCAGGTCATGGTTTGCACTCTGAATAAAAAGTGGTGGAGAAAAGGAAGGAAGGAAGGAAGGAAGGAAGGAAGGAACCAGGTGGGAAGAGAAGGGAAGGGAAGCCCAGTGGGCTTCAGCATACAAAATCAAAGCTGGGGGGCAATTGGCAAGCATTTTATTTGAAGCTTGACAAATGGCATCACTTTTATATGTTCATCCCCCAAAAAGCTGGGAGAAATTTGTCAAGTAAGTTGCAATCACATCTGGATTTATCCATGCAGCACTTTTTTTAGGAGATGTGTATCATTTTTAATTGTGTAACATTCTCCTCCACGTTCCTCAAAAGAGAAGCTAGGTTTATCTGCAGCATTAAAACGTGCTCTGTCAGGGCTATTTCTGCTCCTCTGGATGGCTGCCAGTTTCCCTTTGTGACTGAACCCCAAAGGGTCCAAGACAAAGGAGAATCAAGCCTTCTTTGCCATCTCTTCATGGAAAAAACAAACAAACCTGAAGCTCACAGAGAGGTTGTTCACCTCCACCCTATGGAAAAGAGCTTTAGTCATCATATATGCACACTGCAGGGGGGAAAAACACCACTTATTTCTTGAAGATCGTCTTGTAGATCCACTTCTGGAAGTTTGCCACTGCTGTGTAGACACCAGGATATCCAGGGCTGGCACAGCTGTGTCCCCAGGAAACAATGCCGAACACACATCCATCACACACCAGCGGCCCTCCAGAGTCACCCTGGGAGAGAGATGCAGCAACACACAATTTTTCAAGGCATGCTTTTTCTTGTTTGTTTGCTCAAGTCTCCCCCAACAAAAGGATTCAACCAACAATCCTTGGATGCTCAAGGCCCTTTCTGGAACCACTTTGGAAGGCACCAAACCAAAACCGGCATGGAAACATTTTCTACCTGACAGGCATCTTTTCCTCCACTGCCAAATCCAGCACAAATCATATTCTTGGTGATGTAACCGGCGTATGAAGTGGAGCTGTTGCATTTGCAGGTTGAGACAAGGGGCAGATTGACACTGCGCAGGGTATCTGATGTCCTGCCCCCCATGGGTGTGGTGTAGCCCCAGCCGGAGACCTGGCAGAGGCGGCCGGCCCGAACCTTTGTTCCTTGTCGAGGAACTGGCACAATGGAGACAAAGGGGCTGTAGACTACTGGCCGGCTTAGCTGGTGGGGTGAGAAAACAGAGACCCAGGAGTGTTGAGGTGCAAGGAGGTAGTCCTGCTTGACCTCTTGTCTTGGAGGCCATGCTAATCCATTTGTAAATGGTTGGAACTCGGTCTGCCCAACTGGGTTCAGTTGACACTTTCGGTGCCTGGCTCACCTTCCCCCCTCCAAGAATCAACCACTGAAATGTTGGCTCAATATTTGATGTGGGTGCATCAATCTCCTTCCTCTGAGAGCTGAGCCCCTCACCTCAAGAGGTTAGAATCACCACACCCACTAGATATGGTGCTGTAAGCAACTCAGGCTTAAGCTTGAGCTGAAAGGCAACAGATAAGACCATGCCAGGCTGTTTTTTCTTTTGGATATTAAGAAGAGCTCTTGGAATCAACCCACTTGCTTCTGGATGATTTGCAGCTTCTGAGGACAGAAGAGACAGGAATTCTACTAAATTGGGTGTCTGCAATTCAGGGAGCTGGGAAGAAGAATGTACTCCAGCTGTTGCCTTTTTATCTAGCAATGCCAATCTTAGCTTTTTTATTGCTATTTCTTTTTTTCTTTTTCAATTTATTTTTTGAATGCTAAGGATTCAGCCCTGTTTGAATTATATGCTGTTTCCCTTATTAAATCACAATATTTCAGGCTTTATTGAAAGGCTTATTTGCTTCTGGAAGATTTCTTAATGACCTGTGGACTGGATCTGATGTTTTAGACACTGCTGTTGAAGATTTTGTTGTGCTTTATCCCATATGAGGTTTTCAGAGTAGAGAGATGAGAAAGACTGAAATATTGGTAATTCTCCTGAAGGAAGATAATAAAAACATTTCTAACAGATTGGAAGTTGTTCTGGAGCTTTCTGCTGGTAAATTAGAACAAAGGAGTCTTCATGGATGAATTTGATGATTTTGGGATAAGTTTATATGTTTAGATGAAATATTGTGTAGATTAAAAATTAAGATAATTAAAATATGGATAAATAGTGATAGAAAGGAAATGTTTATTATAGTATATAGCTTTAATTATATTAGTTGGGGGTGTGGTGGTGCAAGTGGTTAAGAGCTCAGCTTGCCGGCTGGAAGGTTGGTGGCTCAGGATCACGACCCAGCGTTGCCACGCAGCAGGGCGAGCACCTGCTGTTCCACCCCAGCTCCTGCCCCCCTAGCGGTTCAAAAGCGCATGAGCACGAGTAGATAGACAGGTACCGCCCCTCCCAACGGGAAGATAACAGTGTCCGTGCACCTTAAGGCGTCCAGTCATGCTGGTCGCACGACCATGGAGCCGTCCGAGGATGAACACTGGCTCTTCGGCTTAGAAACGGGGATGAGCACCGCACCCTAGAATCGGTCACGACTGGCAGGGTCTCCTTTACCTTTAATTACATTAATTTGATTAGATTGAGAGAGGGAAGCATATTCTTTTTTTAATATTGATTTATGGATAGAGATTCAATTGGAGCTGGGTTGGGAGTGATGGGGAGGAGTTTTTTTTGTATAGTTGTTTTTCCCCCTTTGGGTGTGCATTTATATTTTATATTTTGTTATTGTTACTTGCCATATTCTTTGTTATTGTCTGTTTTGCCTTTTTTATTATATGTTGTATTCTTTTTTACTTTGTTGAAATTAAATAAAATATATTAAAGGTAAAAATGTAAAGGTATAAAAAAAACAAAAACAAAAAGTTGGAATCACCTTAATCAACATGATATCTGCATTTTTCGAACTGGCACTATAATCTGGATGGATCACCATACGAGCTGGCTGGAAGATCTGCTCTGTGCCTTCAAAAGTGGAGAGTGAATACTCTCCAGCCACAATAAGCATTTGGTTCATTCTGCAAGACAGGGAATGGCAAGAGGGTGGGTGGTTTTCAGTATTTTGGACAGATGGTGGAAGAGAGCAGGACCTGATGGAAAAGTAGTAGATAATTGCTCAAGGAAGTGCTTTTTAATATTTAATAGTGGATGTGGCTGTTGTGAATGTCTTTGTGAATTAATCTGCTGTTAGATCAGTATTTCTCAACCTCAGATATTTTAAGAGGTGTGGACTTCAATTCCCAGAATTCCCCTCCCAGTTCTAGCAAAGCTGGGAGAGTTTTCAATTCAAGAGCCAAATTTGTCTTGGATTTGGATATCTCCCCCACATCTCAAATCAACCAAGTGTGGAATATGAGAGCTGGATTATTTGATTTTATGGAGGGATTTCCTCTCTGAAGACTATCAAAGGCTGGTTCCTAGATGTTTGGCAACTCCATCCAGCCCTGCTGGACACCTCCTCCTCCTTACCCTGTTTTGCAATGGGCAGCAGTCAAGACCCAGCTGCGGCTAACCAGTGCCCCACCACAGAAATGGAAGCCCGTTTTCCTCTTTAAAGACACAAGGTACTTGGAGGAGTGGGGGGCCATTATGTAGCCCCCAATGATCCGGTAGGAGTCCATCTCTTGGTCTGCAGAGAGAGAGAAAGTCAATAGCTCAGAAGCCTCGTCCTCTCCAGAGGGGACAGACAGATTTTGCCACCCCATAATTCCCTCTAGCAGCATCAACAGTGGAGGAGTGTTCTGGTCTTCTGGTCTTCTCCCAATTAATTCCATTCCTGTCAAAATGACTTTTTGTCTTCCCCGAAAGAATAGTTGGCTGGTTTTCCAGAGGCAATAGAAAATGTGTTTATGGCAATATGTTTTTTTACATCCTGGGCATTCTATTACAGAACTCTTCCTGCTGAGACTTATGCTACCTATAGCGTTTTTCATCTTAAAATTGAATGTGCTTTTATTTTTTTGTGGTTTTTAATGCATAGGTCACTTCTGCTGTTCTCTGACCCTTTCAAAAAGGATAATTTGATCTGGCACAAGAGTCAAGTTGATCCCAGTGACAAATGGGTAAATTAGTTGCATTTAAACATTTGATGGCTGAATTAAATCCATGGGATTCCTGCAGTAGTGATATTGAATTAAATCTTTTCTCCCACCTGCAGATTCCTCACTAAAACATCTCTCTCTCTCACATACACACACAGCAATTTTCCCTCCTGCCTGGGGATTTCTTGCTCAGGATACACACACACACACACAGCTGCTCACTCCAATGTTTCTAGCCACCTTTACAACTTTGCAACCTAAAGATTGCTATGCCTTTTAATTACCAGCTAGCTTTCAGCACTTCCTGGGTTTAATTACAGTCTTCTCATAAACAATTAAATAGTTGTCTCAGAGTTATATCTTGCTCCCCACAAGGATATGCTTTTATTATTAGTTTCCTCTTACTCTTTTCTAAGGTGTGGGAGAGAAAGAATAGGGATTGGGCATCACTCTGAAGCCTCTTTCCTGGGGGTGGTTGAGATAGAATTTAACTAAAAGCCCTTTGGAGGACTATTATTAATTATATAATTCATATTTTTTGTACTGCATTAATTGTCCCATTGTTAAAGCTGCAGGTAATTGTGGTTGAATAGGACTTGCTTCTGAGCAATTGTAATATATAGAAGGATTTTAGTTAGCAACGGGGAATGGAGAGATTTATTTGCATGATTCATGTACAAGATTGCACCACCAATTTCAAATGACTCAGGGTAGAAAGTCACTATTAAATCTAAATCTACTTAACTCACTGGTTCTTATTTGCAGAAGAGACTTTAATAGTCTGCCTTTACAAGGAAAAGCAATGCCTGGTCCAGCCTCTGTCTGCCATCCTTTGCTAGGATATAAAGTTGGCAGCCATGTCTGGTGGGTAAAAAAGTAAAGATAAAGGTTATCCCTACCCAGGTGTGTCCGACTCTAGGGGGAAGTGCTTATCTCCGATTCACAGCAAGAGAATTCTAATTCCCACTGAATTAGATTCATACCTGGCCATCCCTGTTTATCTCCATCATTAGCAGAAAGGGATCCCAGGTGGGTGTCTTGTCCAAAGACCTGCTCTGCTGTCCAAGTTTCTGAACCAATCCATGGAGTTGCTGCCTCTGAAAAAAAAATGCTCTGAAGTGGTTAACTCTTTTCCTTGTTTTTTATCTGACTTTTATAGAGTTACAGCAGGGATGTTCAACCTTGGCAGCTCTAAGATGTGTGGACTTGAACTCCCAGAATTGTGGAGTTGAAGCCCACACACTTTAAAGATGCCAAGATTGAATATTGCTGATTTACAGTAAGGTTGTCATTTCTTTTTTCTCCTTTGATCTCTGTCTGCCCTGCCTTCCATTTTGCGAAGTGAGTTCCCAAAGGCGTTTCAGAATGAAAATTGGCAGATTTTTATTTGCATCTCCCCCTCATGTTAGTAAAGCATTGCAAAAAAGAAAGATCCACATTTTTCATGTCTAAATTGTAGGTGTCACTTTCTTAAGATTCTTTCTGCGCAGTGTTTTATCAAAATGCACTCCTACTGCAATGCAAAGAGAATCATTTTAAAAAGGTTTTATTGGGACTTTAAATATAAAGGAAATAATACCTGCAGTAAAGACCTCATTTAACCAACACTGCCTGAAATCACCTAATATATCTCTTTTTATCTTAAGACGATGGGGAAAATGGATTGCAACCAAATAGTACATTGTTACCTGTCTGCAGTTAAAAGTACTGGAATCCCAATTATTTAAAGAAAGAAAAAGGCAGGGTAGTAAGGAGAAAGACTGGCTAATCATCTAGCTCTCAGCTGAAATAGACCTCATTTGTGAACTAACACTTATTAGCTCAGGCCTTAGCTTGGGGCTGTAGTAAGCGAGAGAGAAAAAACAGAAATGTGCAAGTCCAAGGTTTCCTGCTTTTGGGCTCCTTTCCTTTTGCAGACCTAAACAAGCATACCAAAGGGCCAGTATTTTTGTGATATGTGAATTGTGATCTCCTAAAGGGGGTAAGAAGACACAAAGTGGAGGTGAAAAGGCCTGCCAACTCCAGAGATGCAACTTGTTGTGCATTTGAAAGCAAAATTGGAAGTGGGCAGCTGTGAAAATGGAAAGCAATCCCTGGAGTGTTAAGTAAGCCTCAGGGGCAGGATCCCCCTGCCCATCCGAATGAGGGTTGGGGTCTAGAGGCTTCATCTTCTCATCATCTCCTTCCTGGGCACTCTGGGACTTAGAATGCCTCCTCCCGGACTCCACTGCTTCTTAAGAGTGGCAACTAGCATTCAGGCATGTCCATGAGGAGGCTTCAGCACTACTGGGGTGTGCCATATCTATTCTCTCACTCTCTCCCACACAGAAATTATGTGTCTACCCCCCACACCCAGAGGCACAAAGAGTGGATGATCTTTGCATTAGAGTGGATGCAAATTAGATAAATTTATCTGGCTTAGCCAAATGTCCATATTCAGATGGGTCCAGGATTCAGCCACTGTGAATCGAACACAAGCCATAAGTAAGACTGTCCAAGACAAATTACTCACCCATCAACAAGGAGATTAGGAGCAAGAGCAGAAGTCCTGGACTACAAGGTCTCATCCCACCTTAGTTCTGAAAGCATCTGTTGAAGAACAGAGGGATTCCCCAAACCATCCCTTTCTCCATCCTGTCTCTTCCTTCCGTTGCCATAACAATCTCCATTTTAGGAGAACAGTCAATGATTCACTGTCCTCAAGGACCTTCAGGGCACCAGCACCTGCCTGGCATCTCTTCTTCTGGACTTCTCAGCTTCCTTCCTGGGCTGTGCTCTCCATTCAGGCCCAAGATCAAGTTTCTCGGAAGACTTTGCAGCTCGGTGACATCTCGAGGGGCCCTGATGTTCCTGCTTGGCATGGAGAATGGAACTTCTGCTGCCAGGCAGCAGAACCAATGATGCACAGCCTGAAAAAATATGGGCTCCAATGGCTCAGGGCAGGAGGGCCCAGCCCTCCTTAAAGATGAGCTGCACCCTATCTCAAAGAAGGCCTCTGAAGTCCTCCTTTACCTTGGAGAGAATCAACAGCAGGAGATGGGAAGGAAAGGTCATGATGTGACCTTCTGGGTAGGTTTGAAGAACATCTCGGAAAACCTCACAAAGATGGTTCTCTGTAGGTTTGAAAATGAAACACATATAATTAAGAAGACTATTGATAGATATATCATATTAAGTTGATTACTGGTTTGCCTTTTTGATAGATTTTAAGCCAGGCTTTCCAATAGGAGCTCAAGACAATATACACAACATTCCCTCAGCTGTTTCTCTTCTGCAACAAGAACCTTGTGAGGAAGGGCAGGCTGAAGATTCTTTGCAACCTAGTCAGTGCTTTCCCCATATCACCATCCTACCAACTTAGGGTGTGGGGTATGTTGATGTCTTTGAAGGCAAGTGGTCTGGGGCAATCAGAAGCTCCTAGGATTCAGTTGGAAGGGACCCTCATCCATGATGAATAATGGAAACTTTGGGGTCCTCCAGAACTGTCCCCCAGTGAAAAGCTGGGGACATACTGTAGAAGAACCAAGGAAACCCCGGAATAAGATGTGATCCAGTCCTATATCTATTCAATTTCAGAACAAATGTGGGAATCCAGCAGTTCCCCATGTCCCTGGCAGCTCTGGATTATTAAGTTCTGAAGATCTCAGAAGGCTCGATCATACCAGATGTCCAAAATCTGACAAGATCCTTTTGATGAGGGATGCAAGATGCTGATTCTTCAAAAAAGATTTGGGACCAGGATGCTGGTCAGACAAATTCCCCTCTTGAAGTCCTTTTGATGCAGCTACATGATCTGAAAGCAATCCCTTGGTGGTAGTTTCAGATTTCTTTGGTCACACATTAAAAAAAAACTTATTAACCTCTCCCAGCAGCAGATGTTCCTTTTTTAATTTAATTCTGAAAAAGGCTTACAGCCCTAAGTAAAATATTGGGTGATTGCTAGCTCAGACAATAAATCTTTTCCCTGGATAAGCAAACCAAATCACAGCTTGATGTAATCTCTCTTGATTCTTCAATTTAATTTAGGTCAAGGAGCTCCCAGAGCAAAATGAAAGAAGGAAGGCAAAGGAGGAGCAAAGTATAAAGAATTCTCTAAAGGGGCCTTTTGTATATCATCCATTGATGAGTTGTAAGAAAGAGGGACTTGTTTGATTGCTCACCTTTTTTTTCAACAAATTGGAGCTAATCTCACTTGCTTTTAAAATGCTGAAATCCAGCAAGTATCCTTAAAACCTTTCCTAGGTGCTTTGCTTTCATTTTTATCTTTTCTTTTTTAATAAGAGGAAATGTCTGATTGTCAAAGCAAGCCTTGAAATGTAATCAGGAGATGAAAAATCTTTGTGATGCTGAATGAGAAAACCTGATTTTCTTTCTCATCAACTAGGAGCATCTACAGGGAGGGCATTTTGGAAAATAGAGCTGGGAAATGGATCCTCATCCCTCATAAGCAATCTGTGTGGAAAAGTCAGGCTGCTTTGATTAGATTCCTAATTTCCTGGATTCAGGAAAAAGGCAAAAAATTATGTGGGTGAAAAGAAAAATGCTAAGGCTGTACCACCATGGGGCTGTCATCCCTTCCAAGCAAGGTTCTTCAAAAAGATGTTTGGTGTATCAAAAGATTCCTCTGGGTGAGGAAAAGCAAAATGGGGACAGAGAGGAGGCAGGATGAAGGGATGTCAAAATGTGACTTCTGCAGCCTCCATGCTTCAGAATCTATGGCTGGGGGATTCTGGGAGTTCAAGTCCAGGCATTCGGTTGTACAATCCCCATTTTACAACAGGGAAGCACAATTTATTTCAGGCCCAGGGCCAAACTTGACTATTGAGTAGTGTGCCACTCACGCTGTCCCCAGAGCAGAAGTGAATGGGATCAGGATCAAAACTAACCTGGACTAAACAGATTTTACATTTTCACAGAATTGGCATGAAAGGTGGTTATTTTTATGGCTTAATTTCCCCTTCAGTCTAATTAGAAATTACAATGTGATGTATGACCTCTGAGCTTATTAGCATCAAGTTCAGCCCAGGCATCCTTTAGTTCTAGCCAAAAATAAAAGAATGGGAATCTGATAAGGTTGAAATTTGGAGTATGTTGATGGTGTAACCTTGGAAGCTTTAAGATGTATGGACTTCATCTCCCAGAATTCCTTTTGACTCTCTCTTCTTTTTGATCACAATGCAAATGCATTGCCAAAAACCCTCCAGTGTGCCATCTTGTGGCCCATCTGCATTCCAGCATTTCTGTTTCAGTTGTCACTCAGAGGATGTGCAAAATCAAGTTTCCGCTTAGTGACTCCAACATTAAAAAAAAGCAAGATGTGCTATGCTCATCTTTAGCTGGAGAGGCTTCCTAGAGCATCAGAACAGTTCAGCTCAGTTCACCTCCTCATTCTGAGGCTGAGAAGGCAGGACACTAAAGCAATATTTCTCAACCTCAGCAACTTTAAGATGCCTGGACTTGAACTCCCAGAATCCCCCAGCCATAGGTTCTGAAGCATGGAGGCTGCAGAAGTCACATTTTGACATCTCTTCATCCTGCCTCCTCTCTGTCCCCATTTTTGTTTTCCTCATCCAGAAGGTGCTGTTTGTTTGGGCTCCCCTTTTTTGCTACAGTTGTTAAGTGAATCACTATTGTTGTTAAGTGAACCATGCAAGCAAATCTGGCTTCCCATTGACTTTGCTTGTCAGAAGCCAGCTGGGAAGATCACAAATGGCAAACACCTGACCCCAGGATACTGCAACTGTTATAAATATATGTTGGTCACCAAGCGCCCAAATTTTGATCTTGTGACCGTGGGATGCTATGAGAGTCATAAGTAAGGATTGTTGTAAGTTACTTTTTTCAGTGTCACTGTAACTTTGAATGGTTGCTAAATGAATGGTTGTAAGTCAAGGATAACCTATACCAATGACAAGGACAAGGTGGAGAGTTCCACACAATTTTCTAGGCAGAATTTTCAGAAGTGGTGGCTTTGTTTAGGCAGAGAGAGAGGCTGACCCTGAATCAAACACAATGACCAGAAACACCTCCAGCGCTTTAGACATCCCATGGAGTTGTACAAAGCTCCCACAATGCTGACAGTCCACTTTTTCTGTCCTAATTGCAATTTTTTGTTGGCATTACACAGGAATGGGAAGGAAATTGTAGCTTCATTGCTCAGAATTGATGATGAAATGTAAAATATTGACTAATGCACCAATTGCAACTTCTTCCCAGAAGGAAAACAAGATTTCAGCTTGCATCCATGGCCACAGAACAGTGAAGGACTCAGACAATCTGGAACAGATCCCCAGGTGAACCGAGTCCTGCAAAGAAAAAGGAGCTAATAGGAAGGCCCCAACTGATCTCAGCCTAGGAAATCAGGTCTGTGTTGTGTTGCGTTTGAGGAAATAAGGGCAGTTCCAAGTTTTTCAAAGCAGAAACAGGGACTGAGGAAGGGGCTGGGTTCAAGCTTCAGGGCTTCAGACAAGGATATTTCTAGTTCTGCTAGAAATATCTTGAAGCTTCAATGTGGGATGGGCGGGCAAAGAAGACAACCTAAAGATCTAAACCAGGCCATGTCCAAACTTAGCTAATTTAAGATGTGTGGACTTCAACTCCCAGAATTCCTCAGCTAGCGCAAAATTCTGGGAGTTGAAGTCCACACATCTTAAAGTTGCCAAGGTTAGACATGCCTGATCTAAACTGACATTTTTTGGCCAGTTTGAGACCCCTTGATATCATGCCTCCGTGATATGACTGCCAGTTGCTACATTGCTCTTTCCTTCCATCTGAATTCAGGGGAACAAAAGGGACTGAGATCCTCAGATGTGACAGTTGGTGATATCTTACCATACTAGTCCTCGGTGAAATCTGTGTCTGGGCCTCTCCCGGTTGGAGGGAGCAAAAGAAAACAGACTGCAGAGATTGTTTAAGTTGTGGATCAAAACAGAAATGGAGAAACAAACCTGGAGGAGAGTCAGCTTGACCAAAACAGAAATAAAATTTATTTCATTTTTGGCCAAACATCTCTCCAGTAACCTTCATCCAGTGCTTTTCTTTCCTCTCTCACTTATGCAAAGTTTTGTAAAATACTTTTTTCTTGAAACCTTGGGAAAATCCCAGTGGGAGTTATCCTTGCAGTTAAACAGTTAATTGTTCCAATTCTGGAATCTGTTGAACAGTAACTATGCTTTATGAAAGAAATCACTTTTTGCCCTGATTTGGGCAGAGCCAATGAATAAATGACAGCTGAACAAAGTAAAGGCCTCTATAGCCATTATTGAGGCAAGCTGGGATCGTGCACAGCACAATCCTGTGTTTATCCTAAGGACCAAAATTGTCCCAAATAATCCAGTATATATCTGTACAGAAAGGGAAAGAAGTTAGATTTTTCAATGAAGGAATATAGAAAAATTTCCTGAAGTCAAGCCAGCCTCCTGTGACTGCAAGGACACATCTGCATAATTTTTCTGGCAGCAGCTTTCTTTTGGGGTTTTTGTCTGACTCCTTGGGATATCCTGGAATCTCCAACCCAGCCCTCTCCAGTCCAGCAAATAGTGAGTAAGGTCTAATTTAGAGAAAGGCATCTCTGTCTCCAGTCTTCTCTTGCCCAGCCTGATCCAAAATTACAGCCAGGATTATGTCAATGCAGTGCCAGCCTGGTGCCTCTCCTCTAGAGCCTGGGCAGAAGTAGCCTGGGCAGAGACAGGTGGCCAAGGCAAGGCTTGGGCACTCCGGCTTCTCTTGCTGTTTGTACAGTCAGTTGCCCTGACTAGTTCCCATTAGCCTGAACTGCT
The DNA here is from genome assembly GCA_032468055.1 of Acrochordus granulatus. NCBI lineage: Eukaryota > Metazoa > Chordata > Lepidosauria > Squamata > Acrochordidae > Acrochordus > Acrochordus granulatus. Next base: position 108,886 of record JANHZU010003286.1, read on the forward strand.
GGGAAGTGCAAGAGGCTGCTCTTCCCTCACTTGTCTTCCCGGCAGCTGAGTTTCCGCAGTGGTGCTGGGATTTCCACGCCCCATTGCCTTGCTTCCCTCCAGCCAGCCAGCCAGCCAAGTGGGTATGTGACTCTCCTTGCAATTCTACCACCAGTAATCCTTGGCACCTGGGGAGGGACAGTAACTCTGGCACAGCAGCTGGGTCTCTCTCATGCCCAGCCCCTGGAGGAATGGAAGCAGGGACTGAAATCCCAGCCTGGTTTTATTCTCCTCCAGCAGCCAAAAATTAGGCTGTTAGCTGAGAAGGACCAGCAGGCTGAGGGAGGAGTGAGGAGGCAGCTGGAGATGATGTCCAACCCACTTGGTGAGGCCAAAGAGAAGTGACTTTGCTCCCAGAGAGGAGAGCTGCAGCAGGGAGAAGGCAGATCACCTCTTCAGAGAGAAATAAAACTGATGATTCACAATCAAAGCTTGAAACTTTTTGTGTGGTAAAAGGGCTCAGCAGTGCTGGGGAGTGGTTTCCTTTGCCAACATAGAAAGGTTCCTACTGGCACATGTAGGCTGGCCCTTTTCCAAAGGAGGAACAGTCATCTCAGATGCTGCACAGATATCACCCAAAGGAGAGGAAAACTCAACCTATGTGTCTCCATTTCTTCCCCTGGGGCCATCAGAATTCGGAGATCCTGAACATGGCACTTCAGCAGCAAGGCATCCTGCAGGCCAGAGCTGGGCCAAAGGTTGGACCAGAGATGGTTCAGGGACTTTTGGCTGCCTGTAAAGAAGCCAAAAAATTTGCCTACTGTCCCTACAGCAAGTATCCGGTGGGAGCGGCACTCTTGACCTCAGATGGGAAGATTTTTACAGGTAAGGAAGCTGGGAGCAGCAACCCCAAATCCTGCCTGGACCCTTCTCTCTTGGCCCAAAAAAATTGGGGGCTGCCAGTATTTGCTACAAACTGCAGCAGCTGGTGAGTCAGCTATACCCACTCCTCTTTTTATTGCCAAAATGCCTGGAGCTCTGCTATGGTGGCATCTGGGGGAGATTTTTGGGGTACCAGCAGCTATAGCATCCCTCAACTGTGCTGTGGCTGGCAAGTGATGCCAGTGGATGTGGATTAGCTACATCTGGAAGAGTGCAGGTCTGTGTTTTTCAACCTCAGTAGCTTGAAGATGGATGGACTTCCAACTCCCAGGGTTCCCCAATCTGTTCCCTCAGCAAATGTGCATTCAGTGACATCACAGCAATACAGCCAATTCACACCTTAAGTTCTACTATGTGAATACATGATTAGCTTAGTGATGGTTTCTGTGGTCATCTAGGGGTTGTTTTAACACTTTTTCATACACTTTTTCTCCCCAGGTTGCAATGTTGAAAATGCATCTTATCCACTGGGTGTCTGTGCTGAGCGAACGGCCATCCAGAAGGCTGTGTCTGAAGGTCATACAAAATTTCTAGCCATGGCCATCAGTTGGTAGGTGGGGTTCATCTTTCTTTTCTTACCTACAGGGTGTGGTCTCTGCCAGGAAGGCTTTCATTGAGCAAATGCAAGTTGCAACCCTTCTTGGCAATGTAAAGATAATCCTCAGCTTGGGTGTGGAGTAGATTTAAAGCCGTGATGTAGTATCACTTTCTGTTTGGAGGAAAAAGTCCTTTTCAGGAGATAGAATCCATCACAACATTGGCCCAGCGCTAACCCTGGGTCCCAGAAGGGCTCAGTGCATGTCTTTGGGGTGAGAAGCGCACTCAGAGAGTCCTGCAAACCTCAACCATTTGCTTGTTCCCAGTTCAGTGAGTTCTGCCAACCCCCAGAAGTTGGGTTAGTTAGCAAAGTGGTTAAACATGCCAATGCAAGCCCAATCTGTCATGTAACTTTTGATGAGGGAGCCTCCAGAATTTAGTGTGAGATCCATGAATTTGATTTTCTCTCTTTTTTAATAGCAACAGCCAAGAGTCTTACGCTATCCCCTGTGGAGCTTGCAGACAAGTCCTCCGAGAGGTAAAGTGCTTTCTTCTTTACCTGAGCCTGTTCCTTCCCAAAAGCCAAATGGGATATTGTTTTCCCTTCGAGTCAGCTGGTCTGTTTTCCCTTCATCTGGAAATGCCAAATTTTACACATTGGAGTGACTTTTTATTTTATTCCATTTTATTCCGCCTAGCAAATTCAGGTAGTCTTCAATTTACAACAATTCATTTAGCAATTGAAGTTACTACTCTGTTTTGCACTGCTTGGTTTATGGAAGAATAAAAATGCTGATCCTGCTTAATCTTTGCTTAAACTGGGCAGGATTTTTAGACAAAGTAAAGCGTGAAGGTTTTGTGGACTTCATCATTGTCCATTTTCACTGGTGCCAAAATGCTTAACTGCTGGCAGATGCTTAGGGTGATATCTGGACATTATTTCAAAAAGCAGAAATTTTCTACCTTTTCCTCTTGAGCAATGGATGATTCATTTTTGAAACAAGCCTACACCCAGCAAACATCCGGATATGCAGAATGAAACATTCCTCTTTCCAAAGACAGCCAATCTACCAACTGGGACTGGAATTTCGGTTGCTAAGCCATCTGGTTGTTAACCAAATCATCACACAATTGGACTAAATTTTATGACCATTTTTATTACAGTCATTATGCCAATCCAGCTTCCCCATTTAATTTGTTTATTGGAGGCTGGCTGGGAAGGTCACAAATCACAATGACATGACCTCAGGATGCTGCAACTGACATAAATGTGAGCTGGTTGCCAAGCACCCACATCACAGTCACATGACTGTTAGGGTGATACATAACTTCGAGGACAGGTCATAAGTCACTTTTTTAGCACTGTTGTCATCATATTGAACCATCATTAAGCAAATGGTTGTAAATTGAAGACTACTTAAAGCATGGTGTAAACATCCAGGGTTTAAACTCAGTTTGAGCAGACACATGAAATGTGATTTTAGTTAGTGTATTTATAAGCTATTTTTCCTCTGGAAATTCACACTGCCTTTTCATTTGTCCTCTGGTTCCTGGAAGTACTGAGAAACCATTCATGGGAAAGTGGGCCGGGGGGCGTTGGTGGATCTATATTTAGGAGGGGAGAGGTGATTTTAAATTGTATGTCTTAAGGGGAAGTGCAAGACAAAGGCAGAACCCAATTATGTTTTACTGCTTAGAAAGGTATTTATATATCTTGCTTCACACAGTGTGAATTTGCATCTTGTTTGAACCAAGTGTGGCTTCTGGAGTAAAAAATTAAATAAAACAAGTCACATGTTAGGATAAGCTTGGTCTCTTTATTTTTTTCAGTTAAAATAAGCTACTTTTCCCAAATTCCATTCTTCTATTAAAGTCTTATATTTGAGATGCACTATATGACAGCTGTGGATTTGTTTTTTCTAGTTTGGTGAACAATGGGAAATCTATTTGACCATGATGGATGGAACATACATCCAGAAAACACTAGAGGAGCTTCTACCTTTGTCTTTTGGCCCAGAGCATCTGAAGATTTAGAAAGTGACAAGCAAAGACATCAGCAAGGCTTCACAGTTTCTCCAGACCTCCAGTAACCTGAATTAAGAAACTTGGCACACTTCTCTGTTCTCAAGCTGTTGATTCGGGGATTTCTAAACCTTCCCTCAAAAAGGGAAGCAATTGTGACGTTTGAATATTTGCATTCCCAGTGGGTGCTACAAATATGAACAGGATCCTTGGCATCATTTCAAATGACCGGCAGGCCCCAGAACTTTGGACATGACCTGCCCATCTGTCTCAGAGGTGAATATGGACTGTTGGCTGCTGACCTGCAGCTTCCATCTCACCCCACCCCACATTAAACTGCTGTCTTATTATTTTGAGTCTATTGGCTCCATATTGTTTGCATTCATTGTCTCCAGAGGGTATCCTCCTCCTCTCCCTTTGAGGAAATCTTTCTAGCATATTTAGATTTTTTTTGAGGGGGTGCCTTCAAATCAGTCTTGGCCCCTGGCAACTACTTCAAATCTTTGCACTTTTCTAGGCAACATTTTCAGAATGTTTGCTTTGGCCATCTTCCTTCTGGGGCTGAGAGTGGGACCCAAGTTCCTTAGGCAGGATTAGAACTCAGGACATTAGAACTCAGGGTGACCACATTCCATTATGTGGACACCCCTCTCCACATACTCAATCAGGAAGAATAATGGACTTCAACTCCCAGAATTCCCCAGCCAGCACGAGGCAAGAGCTCATGACTTCCCAAAAATGTTGCACCCTCATCACCGTAACTGTCATCCTCCCGAAGTTATTTGGTACTGTTAAAACAACTCTGTAGGAAGGCTAATCCAACACCAATTTGGTTTCCATTTTCAGATTGCAGAAACCTCCTTCTGTTCTTCAAAGTTTTTCAAACTGTTTGCAAGATGCTCTTTTTAAAGTGTTTTTAAACGGTATTATTAAAATCCTGCTTACTTGCTATGCCATTCTGCATGTTGTGTGGATCAAAAAGAAAGAGAAGTTTTAAAAGATCAAACAACTTTTTTCACTTTTAACATTCTGTAAGGCTTGTATTGTATTGTATTATATTGTATTGAAAAATATTGAAAAATTGTATTTATTACACTTTTTAAAGTGGCCAATATTGGAAGTCCTCAACTTATAACTATTCATTTAATGACTGTCCAAAGGTATAACAATCCTAAAAATAGTGACTTATAACCAGTCCTCACACTTATGACTGTCACAGTCATGATTAAAATTTGGGCATTTGGCAACTGGCACGTATTTCCAAAAGTTGTAGTGTCCCAGAGTCATGTAATCATGATTTGCAAACTTCCCCGAGGCCTTCTGATAAGCAAAGTCAAGGGGGAGCTGGATTCATTTAATCCCCATATGATTCATTTAATGACCAGTACAAAACTCATAAAATCAGATGCAGCTCACTTAATGACCAATAAAAGTTCTGATCCCGTGGTTGTAAATTGAGCACTACTTATAGTCAAAGTTGTCTGCGTTAATTACTATTTTTAAAAAAACACACAAAAAACACTTGGAATAAAAACACGCAAGATGAAAACAAACCATGCATCAGCAAGTAGTTCAGTAGTCGCGTAGTCGTGTCTGACTCTTCACGACCCCATTGACTTTGACTGCATTACGCCAGGCCTCCCTCTCCTGCACTGCCTCTTCCCAAGCCCACGCCCATCACACTGACAATGCTGTCTATCCATCTCATCCTCTGCCGTCCCCTTTTCCTCTT
>JANHZU010003286.1:130106-140779 GCA_032468055.1 Acrochordus granulatus
TTCAGACATTTGGAAAATGTCCGCCTTTGAGAGCATCTTGCCATGCACCCAAAACCCAGTTACTTTCTGAAAAATGAAAATAGTAATCATCCAAGTGGATGCACTGAACTGTTCTTGATGAATGGTTTTGTGCTCTTTGCCTACAGGCAAACTGCACTCCTCGGCGCAAGGAAGAAACTACACTGCACTCCTCGGCGCAAATCTGCTCTTTGAAATGATGTGTGCCCTCCCCAAGGTGAAGACGAGTCCCATTCCCAAAAAGTGATTTTGTGTTCTAAGAATAAAAAGGTTTCTCCCCATTGCTCCTGGTATCCTAGCTTTGCAATATCTGCATGAGGACCTTTGGAAACAATGCAAGGTCAACATCAGACCCTGATTTCTTCCCATTTTTAGAACATGAAGTGGTTAGTCCTTATTATACAGTGAAAACCTGACAGCACTTGAAGAAAATACTAGCAAGAGACTGGCTCCTGGGGCTGATATCCAATTACCACCTGTGTCCCATTTCTTCCACAAGAAGGACAGGATCTATTAAGAGGATGGTTGGAACCCAGATCTCCAGAAAAGCCAGCAGCAAGAGCCAACATAGCTGGTGTATGAGACACCTTCCTCTCATCTCAGCCAAGATCCTTTATGCATCCAGTGGGAATGGGGGCTCCTAAGTGAAATCCACCCAGTGCAAGGGCTATTTAGTAAGGATGCAGTGACTTGTGGCAAGCTGGGAGTTCTGGGGTGTCTTTGCTTTCCATTTAATCACTGCAGGACCAAAGGGAAGACCACCCCCCACAATTAAAGTTAAGGTTGCTCCATCTTGTGGTCAGACATTAAAATAGTTTATTTCAGCTTCAAATGAGTTGATTCTTAAAGCAAAGCAAACTCCAAATAAAGATAGTGTTTGTTCACAGATACCCAGAAAGGATGAAAAAAAAATATGCCCAATAAATTATTGGTTCCCTGACACCCCAAACTTCCATCCCTGTATCAAAAGTGCAAAATAGATTGCTTTCTGTCCAAGCAACTTCTTTGCTTGGGTTATGATGCCCATTTGACAAACCTTTTCTACAGCAGACAGGAGACAACAGGGTGGTGGTTGTGGGGAAAGTAAATTTGCCAAAAGGGAAGGTGGATTTTGGGCAGTGGGGTGGACAAGCTGAAGGCTCCAGGTTGCACAACTAAGAGAGGAGGCAGGTCTCCTTTTGGCTTCAAGCACTGGAAGGGCAAACTCTTGCATCAGCTGAAGGTTTCTATTTTCAGCCAGAAGCCATCCTTTGGCAAGGGAGCTGCCTCAGCTGGTCTCTCCAACACCCAGACAGCAATGAAACCCAAGTTAAGAGCAGATAAAGTGCCCAGCTCAGCAAATTGCCCCAATGGCTAGATGCTGTGTGCAGGTTCCTTGTCAAGGAACCTTGACAAAGTGTGATTTGCAGTGCCTAGGAACCTGAACACAGCATCTAGCCATTGACTCTGTTAAAGGCACCTTCTCAAAAGCTTTCTTCGTAAAGGGATCTTTTCCTGTCTGTTGCTGGGAAAATTGAGGGCTGCTATCTAGGCAAATAAGCAGAAGGGTTTGATATCCCAGCCACCCAGAACTGCCTGGAACTCGATTCCTCCCATTGTCTGGGGGAAGAAGAGGGGGGCTGCTTCCCCATGCAGCTGGTTTTGTACGTGCTTCTCCAGCCAGCCACTTTTGAGACAGTGCAAGGCAAAATATACCAGATTGGCAGTGGAGAGAATATTGAACCAGGAGGCACTGGGAAAAAGCATGCAATGTAGCACAAAAATAAAGCTCACCCTCCCTTTCCTCAATTTCCTCACTGTAAAGGACCAGCTTGTGACATGGGTTACATTTCTGAACAGTACTAGAAAGCATCCTTGCATGTAGAAAACTAGCACCTCAAGAAAGGACTGCTTTAGAGTTATCTACAATCTGCAAGGGGAGGAGAAGCTGCTACATTTTTTAATCCCCTCCTTCCCCAGGCAGCAACTGAAACCCATCCTACAATCTGATCCTGGCAATCTACTTAGACATGTCCACCCACTCAAAGGATAAACAGCCCCCTTCCCAAAAGAGATGCAGATTCTGCGCCATCCTGGAAGAGGGTGAAAGAGGTAAAGAGGCAGCTTTGCAACATTGTAAACAAAAGCAACTGAAACAAAATCAGTTTCAGCCATGACAGCTCAATGGTGGGAAATCTAGCATTCATTTCAAGAGACTACTGGGCAGTTCAATTAAACTTTTACTGCTGCCACAAAATTACTTTTCCCATAAAGAGCAGAGGGGGGCTGAGCCTCATTGACACAGGGAGTCACAAAACTTGGCTCATGGCGATTTTTGCTCTTGGCTCATGGCGATTTTGCTCTTGCAATCTAATAGCTTGGTTATGGCTCTAGACTAGAACGGGCAGCCACAGCTGGAGGCATTGGAAATAAATGGCTCATGGATCTGTGTGTGGCAGAAGCCCGTTAGAGCCTGGCCAGGATCTCTCTGCAGCTTCCATCGATCTGAAGGGAGTGGAGGGGTGACAGGCGTCCCCATAACACCCTTCCTGATTGTCTGTCCTGTTAACTGATCAGTATCCAAGGCGATCCCCTCCCACCAGGGGAAGATGCAACCACACAGTACTGGCTTGAGAGACAGGCCCCATTGCATGCAGAGGGAGACCAGGCCTGAACGGGCCAATCTATATGTGGATAGTTGGGGGGCAGGGGACATCAAAACCCATCTTCGAAGGAATAGCAGCCGTAAATATCCATAGGTCAAAAGTTTTGACAGCAGCAGCAGCCTCTCTGGACCTTCAAAGGCTGGGTAGAAGGAGGCAGTGGACAGGGAGAAGAGAAACCCTGCCCTGCCCATGTGCCTCTGAAGTCCAGATTATTTGGTACCAGAGAGCTGGTCAGCGCCTTCCTCGGCAGCTCTGAGGGCAAGGAGTTGGTTTCTACTCACCGGGCCTAGGAGAGGTCATCTAAAAGCTACAGTCTATCAGACACCATGGAGAATATCCACACCCAAGATGCTCTACGGCGTCCTCCTTCCAAGTCTGCAGTAATTCAGTCACTTCTCAACCTTTCTTGGATTATTTTAATTTGGGTTCAGTCTAGCGCAGGCCAAGAGGGGATATAAAATCTCTGCAAGGACCCCTCCAGGAGCCGCTCCATCCAAAAGGACAGGCGGTGCAGCTTGTTTTTCACGTACTTGCCCCGTGGACTACAAGATGAAGAGGGCCGGCCCCATGCAACTCCTGGGTTGGTGGCCTCCACCTCATTGTGGCCTGGGCGGCTGTCACCCTCCTCAGAGTGTGGGGGCCGGAAGAGGCAGAAGTACTTCTTGTGGCCATTCAGGGCCAGGACATATCCGGCATAGTCACGCTCCAGAAAGTGCTTGTCATACTGATTAGGGACTGGGGCTGCGTCCTGTGCAAAGTCCAGCACGTACTCCAGCCATTCCCTGTGCTTCTCAAGGCTTAGGAAGGAGAAATGGAGGCAGCTGCTCCTGAGGGGCACAAGAGGAGAAGAGGTTATCAAGAGGAGCCCCCATGAGGGACAGCGTGGTTGTATCCTCCTCTCAGAGGTCAACGTAAGGCACACTTATTCAGAAGTCCTTAAGAGCTACTTCCTTCCCTCCCATGCCTCAGGTGCTCCTACCCGGTAAAAGTGAAGACCTCCTGAGCGAATTTCTGCAGCAGGAGAGTTTTGCTGGCATTGGAGAGGATGAGGACCACGTTCATATGGCCTGGCCTCAGCCGCACCAGGTTGCTGGTGTAGGTGATGTCCGTGAGCTCTGTCACTTTCACTGAGTACTTTTTGGGAAACCTGAAAGGAAGTGCCCAGCTGTCATTGCCCAGGGCTAGACTAAGGGGAGGAATCTCAACAATGGTCAGGGGAAACATGGGAGTTTTAAAGAGGGAAAAAGAGGATCTGAGGCATTTTAGCCGTCATGAGCTAGCAGTGTAATACAGCTGTTCAAAAGACAAGCCCAATCATTGGTGGCATTATTAATCTAACTTAACCTCCAGATCCCAACAAACACAGGAGGCAGAACCTGTCTTCTTTGGTGAAGCTCATGTCATTCTTCTCACTCTTGGGAGGAGGGTCATCCTTCTTGGGGGGAGGCAAATCCCTCTCGTCACTCGAATCACTGGAAAAGAGAAACTGGGGTTTGGTCCGAAAAGTTCTAGGGTCCTGCCTCATCTGTACACACATACCACCCCCTGCAAATGCCTCTTGTCCCTCCTGAAAATGGGCACAAGTGACTGACCTGAATGCTTGCACAATCACCGTCCCAAAGAGAATGAAAAGTGCCGAAAAGATCAGGGAGAGCAAAGGCATCATTTCCCGCCTGGAGAAGAGAGAAATGGCAAAGAGAAAGCATCACTGCCTCATGGCCCCCTCTCACCTCTGAAGGCTGGGTTGTGGGGAGGGAGAAAGCAGAGCCAGTGCCAAGGGTAAGACAGGGTAGTTGGCATCATTTTGAAGGTGGGAAATCCAAAACTGAAAGTGGCCTCTGGATCTTGCAGAGGCTGGTTAACTATTGTGGGGGGGAACCCAGTCTAGTGCTTGGGTCCAGTTCCCCCAGATTGGCAAGAGCAGAGGAACCCTGGCCTCCTTAGCCAGCCACCTTCTTGCTTCCTTAGGAGTACAAAGACATTGAACATGAGAGTAACTATAAATATGTAGTAATGCAGAAGCTGGCAAGCAGCTGGTGGGGGGAGGAAAAAGAACGGCCAAATTTGGGGTCTTTCTACCAATCTTCATAAGCCTGATGGTGACGGGTCTGGAGATGATGGGCTTTGGAGGCCCCCACCTCCAAAGGAGCAAGATGCAGTCTGGATGCCCACAACGAGGAGGCCATCTGAACACATACCAATTGCCACGGAAGAGGCTGTCCCAGAAGTCCACAGCATAGTCCATGGCAGAATAGACCCAACGGAGGAAGAATACCTGCCAAGAGAAGGGAGAAGGCCACAAAGAGGGGTTACTGGAGATGTTGAAATAGAGTGAGGGGCATGAAAGGACAGGAGGCAACGGGACAGATCCTGGTCTTGGCTCTCTGCCGCTCCCATAAGGAATGTGACACGTCCCTCTCTGGGGCAACATCGATCCCTGGATGCTGCAGATCCAGTTTCCAGGAAAACTGCAGCTTCCCTTCACTGAAAGCAAGTAAGGCAGCCTAACCAAGAGGTCTCCCTGCCTGCCTGCCTTCCAGAAGTCCACATGAACAACCCCCAATGACATCAAAGCCAGTTTTGAAAAAGCAGCTGAACTCTTTTGAGAATTCACAAGGCAAGAACACCAACATTTCACTTGATTTTCAGGGATCTCCCTTGAAACATGGAGTGCAATTGTGAGATCTGCCAGAGTTCGATTTCTACTCCACTTTGGAACAAAGTTGTTGGGCTTCTGAGCTGGCTGTTGACCCCTGGGGTCTGCAGATTGCTTTGCTCAGCTGCTCCACAAATCACTACTTTGCCCCTGCCCCCTTGGGAAAGGCCACAGGGCTTACAGGTGCCAACTCATCAGTCAGATCTGGCAGGATGGCCTCCGAGGAGAGAAAGGCAGCATCCATCCTTAGCTGGTCCAGGAAGTCCAGGAGGGTGAAGGTGTCCTCTTCAGTGCCCCTCCAGGGGTCCTCCAGGGCCTTGTACACTATCCGCCCAGCATTGTTGCGCCTCTCAAGGATTAGCACCTGGGTAAGGAGATTGCATGGTTGTGGGGAAGGATCAAGAGCTGGGTGTGAGCAGGTGTTTCTCTGCACAGTATCCTCTTCTGTGGGTATCAGCACATATCCTCTCCTGAATAGCCTCCAGAGGGTTGGGCTACCACTCTGTCACCTCTAACATGGAGTATGGAGGTGGTTACCTGAAACTTGGGGCAGTGTTCAAGAGCAAGGCAGGCCCAGAGCTCCTCCCAGGCCTCCTTTGGGGAGGAAGGGATTCTTCAGGTCTGAGAACCATTTATGTCCTCCAATAACAAGGAGAGCCACTGACACCCCCCAGAAATGCAGGGACATCTTCCCCAATCAGAGACACACTTTCCCACATCTCCACACAACCAGTGCCTATCTGGGTCCAGGAGGGAAGGACAGGCTTTACTTTCAGTTTTCTGGGAAAGTCTGCTGCTGCCCAGAGGACACCAACTGAAGTTGCTTTGGATAGCAAGACAGGAAGCATATAATAAATACATAAATAAAATAATCAATAAAAAGTAGCATTTCTGGATACAGCTCTCTCCAGCATTCCCAGCCAGGGCCACACTACTTGGAGAATGAGGGGTAGGGAGAGCCCAGACCTGAAAGCCAAGAAGGGGACATGCAGAACACTCACAGCTGACTTGGCTCGAAACCAGACGTCATCCCGCAGCAATGTGCGGGCAAACTCCTGCTGGTAGTTGCTGTAAATATGCACAAACCTCAGGGTCTCCTTAGTGTTGGCCACAGCAAAGGCCAGGAAGGCTTGATAGCCCTCTGCATACTTCTCCCCTTCGCCAGTGATCAAGACCACACAGTACCTGCACCAACAGGAAGAAAAGGGTCAGTGCTGTTGCATGGAAACACTGAGGACTAGCTCCTTTGCAGAGAAGACCCAGCCATTTCCTGGCCAGCCCAAAGGAATTTGCCAGTGATAGAAATAATTATTTAAGATAATGGTCTTCCACCTAGGCCTGGATTCCAATGCCCATCTACCACCTCCAAGCTGGACAACCTTCAGAAGGGGAAACTGCCTTCCAGAATTCCTGGAATTAAATGCTTGGAATTAAATGGCTCATGGATTCTGAGAATCTGAGTCCCTCCTGTTTTCTAGAGGCCCCACTGAAGGAGACAGAACTGTGCAACACTTCTGAAAGGCCAGGTGGGAGGACCCCAAACGGAGGGGATGCATCTCTATCCCACCCCCCATTTACTTGTGCTGGCGATGAGACTTCTTCATAGGACACAGTTCTTGGAACAGCTTCTGACTGGTGAGGCGAGAGGCCATGAGGAACTTGTTCTGAGACAGGAAGTCATCAATAAGCTGCTTTTTCATGTGACGGGCCTAGAAGAAATAGAGAAAGGAAAATGGCCAGGAAGTTACTTCGTAACTTGGCAGAAAGGACACTGATCTGCCTTTTCCATGCTATTTCCTACAACTGAAACATCTCTGATTATGCAGCTTTCGGAGATGTAGAAGGAACTGGCAGCAGCTGTCTATTTTCAGAGGACCCTTGTTTGGTTATTGAGGGGAGGAGAGAAGATGCACTGATTCAAAAAGGAAGTAAAAGCCAGATCATGCCATCTTCAACCCCTCAAGAGCTGGAGAAGGAAAGATAAATCCAAAGGGAGGCCTCCCCACCCATCCACCTCCAAAAATCCAAATGTGTCTGCCTGTGTTATGCTCAGGGTCCTGGCAGGCAGCCCCATGGGACATACCTGGATGACATCAGCCGGTTTCTCAATATGTTCCTTGAAAACCATCATGGTGGGCGTGTAGACGTTAATGTTGTACTGCCGGGAAAGTTCTTCAGTGCCCCGCAGCCCAACATATACATATCCAAAGGACAAGTAATCTCTGTACCCAAATGCGGTGAGCTGGAAAGGAAAGGGAGTCAGAAGCCATCTGCAGACCCCTCCTCAATGCATGCCCTTTGGACTCCCCAGCCAATGAAGGAAGAAGGGAAGAATCAGCTGTGACAGGATACCAGGCAATGGGCAACAGTCACACAAATGAAACCCAGTTGCCTTTTTAATTTCCACACTTCCCTATAAAACACAGCTTTCCTTCCCTGTCCCCAAGCTTCCACAGAATCCTTCCCCTCCAGACTTCTGAACACTCCCCTTAATGTACTCACAGTCCCACACCTCCAGATGCAAAGCCTGACATCCAGGTTCCCCCCTCTATCCCCAAAAATGGCTCTCCTCCAAGAACCTGGGGCCTGAGAGAAAGGGGTCCCAAAGTCAAAAAGGAGGGTTCTAGCCCTGAGATCAGCCAAGACCGAGCAGAAGCCTTACCTTGTACAATAAGGGAACCAGGGGCATGTGGTCAAAGAGAAGGATGTGAGGCTTATTCTCTCTCTTCCAGTTGGACAGGAACTGGATATAGTTTTTGTCTGTAATCTGCCATGGAAAGAGGGAAGGCCATCAGACACTGAGTGCCAGCCAAGAGGAAAGGTGACCATGAAGCTGTGACTGCTGCATCAGGCACCCGTGACACTGATGGGAGGGCAGATGCCCCGTGAATCTTTCAAAGGTGTTTCTCAGCAGCCTTGAAGGATGATGCAGTTTAAACATGAACCCATGGGAGAGAATTAAACCCAACATTTGGAAGTAAGGCTCCAAGAAGAGAGCAACTTTGCAGTCCTGACCAGGATGTATGTGTGTGGGAAGCCTGAAGCTGGGTGCTGTCCACCCTTTGCTTATCTCTCTCCCTCCCACCACAAATTAAAGAGAAAATAGTAGAATAAATGTTACACTTCTTCCACAGGCTTTCCCAATCGATCTGACTCCTCCCTGGAAACTGAGACGGGGCATGGGGAAGGGGCATCTTAGTCAACAGGAAGTTCAAAGAAGAGAAAACCCCAAAAAGCTGCTCTTCACCTTCTCTACCAGACTCCCAGGCAGAAGGCTCTCCACAAAGTGCCGGAGATTCTCCCGAACCACTGCGTTGTGGAAGAAGGTCACCTTCCCGTTGATCAGTCCAAGGATGGATGGGGAGCTGTGTGCACCAAGGTGCTGGGCCAGGCGCCTCTCATACCCTGCATGGATGACACCGATCCCCACACCTAGAAGAGGGAAGGATGGATCTCTCAAAATGGAAGACAGCTAACCCATAGAGCACCAGAGGAGCTTCAAGATTCTCTGCCCCAGAAGGGAGCCAAAGTCATGGGTTCTGGACAGGCCTCAAGGCTAACCCTAAGCTGGCCACTGGCTTCCATCACCCACAAATGCCAAGATAGTCATTGTCCCAAAGAATAATGCTCTGGTTTGTGTGGATTCTCTTTGATTGCCATCCTCTTCATGCAGGGAATGGAAGCATGGGCAAGCAGCTTCAACTCAAACCAGTCTCCAACCGCCAAGGCAAAGACAGAAGACCTGGCACCTGCTGCCCAGCCTCACCCAAAGCCCCACTCTCTCTCTGCTCACCCAGCCCTTCAAGCTCCTGCACCACCTCCTTCCACACTGGCTCGATGTGGATGCAGCTGAAGCACCAATCTGAGGTGACCTTGATCAAGTAAGGCTTTCGGAAGCTCTCTGGCACAATCTCATTGACATAGTGGGAAAAGTGCAGCAGGTACTTCTCATCGATGGATTCGTGGCGCTCTGGGTTGAAGGGGAAATGGAAGAAGGACTCCTCAAAGTAAAAGCTCTCATAGAAGGGGTGGGACTGGCGCTGTTGCTGCTGCTGCTGAGGGAAGCCTGGGTTCTCACCCACATCACCATAGCGGTCAAAATTCAATCGTTTCTCCTCGTTGGACAGGATCTGCACAAAAAGTACAAGGCCCTTAACCTGTCCACTCTTTTTCTCCCAACCTGCCATCCTTCACCTGAACAGCCTCCAGAGACTGGGACTTCAAGGGCCGAAATTCCCAGCCAGGCACCTGGTTCTAAGTTCCAGGTTTGCCCAACTGGAGGCCATTGAGGTTGAGAGGACTGCCAGTTTTTTTTTAGGGCAAAGAATACATCATAGAAGTAGTTCTTGATTTTCAACCATTCATTCAGCAACTTACAATGACACTGTAAAAAGTGACTTACACTAGTCTTCACACCTGCAGCCATTGCAACATCCTCACAGTCACAGTTTGGGTGTTTGACAACTAGTATGTATTTATGACAGTTGCAGTATCCCAGAGTCATATGATCAACATCTGCAACTTTCCCAGCCAGCTTCCAACAAACAATGGGGAAGTGGGATTTGCTTAATGACTCTGTAAGTCACTTAACTATTGCATTGTTTTGCTTAACAACTGTGGTAAAAAAGTCATAAAATCAGGCACAACTCAACTTACTTAGCAAATGAAATTCTGGTCCCAATTGTGGTCATAAGTCAAGGACGACTTGTATATTTTCCCCACTCAAACAGGATTTTTTTGTGGGAGAGGAAATTATCTCAATTGTATTTTGTGACACTTGTACAGTCCCACCCACACTCAATCACCCTATTTGTGGTACATAAGCTAAATTATCAGCCCAAAGCCATGCCCTGCTACTGAGGGAAGTTGCCCAGAGAAATGTACAGATGCCAAACCCAAAGAGCCTCCACGTAACTGTCAGAAGACAGATAGCTGCAGTTGTCTATCTTACACATTTCTGCAAAATTTATACACAGTCCAAACTTAGCCTCAGTACCTCATAGGCTTTGCTGATTTGTATAAACTTATCTTCTGCTCCTGGGTTTTTATTCTTGTCGGGATGCCTGGAAAGTTGAGAAAAGCAGATCAGCAGCAGTTTAAAGCAAGAATCTCCAGCTTCAGACTGATGACACAGTAGGGGGGAGCATGTTTTTCATGCAGTTATCCTTAATTTACCATCACATTATTAAAGTGAAATAACTTAGTTTTTAATTTAACTGCTCATATACCACTTCAAGAGGAAGATATGGCCAGCAATATAAAAATGCATCCAAGACAGCAAATCTGTGAAGACTCTCACTCGTCCAGGGTAATTGCATCGCAACAAAGTTTGAAAAACAGGCATCTGGACTGGA
>JANHZU010003286.1:140879-155904 GCA_032468055.1 Acrochordus granulatus
ACCTGTGGGCCACCCCATCTTTTTCCATTTGGGTACCCAGAATCTGGCAGGATCTTTCTTTTCTTTTTAGGGAATATGGCAAAGAGAGGAGAAGGAACAACAGGGAAAAATGGAATCATTTATTTGAAAGATATCCCATTCTTCTACCCCCACCCCCAAAAAAGTTTCTAGAATGCAGAGGAGGGTATTGGGTCTGTTCTTGATCCCAGCTTTACCATGTGAAGGATATGAGCTCAGGGAAATACGAATGTGAAAGGAAAAATAAATTACTGTAAAGCTGGTAATGTTGTTAATTCAACAGATGCACACAACTCTGTGTTAATAATGTGAAAATGTCATAGCCATATACATTTGTTTAATAAATGAAATAAAAAACAATGCCAGCTTTGCTTTCATTAAAATGTATTTTAGGGATTGGGGTACTCCAAATGTTTTTTAAAGAAAAACATCTGTGGGAAGAGATAAAAGATTGGAAAGAAGAGTTTATAAAGGTGACAACATTTATGTATATTGTCCTGAGACATGGATGGGAAGCACCTAGAAGTCATATTCTGGTCCTCAAGGGCTGGCAGTTGCTTTATACCTAAACTCTACAAGAGATTGTAGAACATAAAGTGTCCTTTTTAGGCTCTAAATGCAAGAATAGGATCCATCTACAGAAAGAGAAAAGCAAAGTTTTCTTTGGTTCTCAGCCAGGTAGATGGGTCAGAGTCCTCCTCAGCTTTGCCCTAAGGTGTGGCTTGGATCAAACATGGACTCAACCAGCATGTTACACTTCATCCGGATTTATTTTCTTTTCTCTTATTATCTAGGCTCAAGAGAAGAGAACCCCAAAGGTGATTCTGTAATGGTTAGTTTGCTTTTCTACACAGCTTTTTAAAGATTTATTTCTTGCAAGCAGGCACAGATGCCATGTTTAACTTCAGGGTCCCCAGTGCCCACATAAAAATCCCCCAGAAGTGGGGGCTGCCTTTGTGTGTTCACAGGAGCAAAGCTTCAACTCCCTGCCTTTGCTTCTGTTAAAACTAGCACTGTGCCATTTTTTGACCTGTAAAGGAGACATTAGTTTTTCTGCCATCATAAGTAACAGTTTGGGACTCTCTTTACAATTTCAGGATTTTTATTTTTTTACTTTTCTTAACTGTTGAAATTAAGGGAGAACTTTGTTCTAACTTCCTGGCTGCCCTCACTTCCCCTTAGGAAAAGCTGCACCCCCCAAGGAATTCCTTGGAAAATAGGGCACAGAAAGACTGGTATCTGCCCATGCTTCTGGTCCAGATCATTACTAAATCAATGTGAGGATTCTAAGGATATTTTAATATATGTGGACTTTGACACCCAGAATTCTTCAGCCAGTAATGCTAGATGGGAAATTCTGGTACTTAGTCCATATAAAGTGGCCAAGGCTGAAAAACACAACTCTAGGGACGCACTGTCCATGCAAAGTTGTTTTCATCAGCAATCTCCAGTTAAGGATCCCCATCCTGGTTCATAAATGTCAGTTAAAATATTATCCAAGATTTTATATGCCATTCAGATGCAGCACTGGTATAAGGTAGGGCCAGCTTAAGGTCACCCTGGAGTGGCAACATGCTGGTATAACATCTTTCACATGTCATAACAGGTTTACTTCCTGAACTCAGAGCCCTGTGGCTACTGTCTCATTATCAACAATGTCAATTTTAACCAAGACACAGGCTTGAAATATCGCCTGGGCTCTGACGTCGATCGCCAAAGGCTGGAAAAGCGGTTCCGGGCATTGCATTTTGAAGTCTTGATAAAGGAAGACCTTACAGCTCAGGTAAGCATTCTGGTCTTGGGCTTAGGTGTGTACCTTGTACAACAAAAATCACTGGTACAGAATCATAAGCTTGTGTGGATTTGGTGGTCCTCTAGTCTCATCCTCTGCTTCTGGACAGGACCTGAACTTCAGAATGTGACTAGCACCCTGGACAGCGTTCAGAGGAATCCTCAACTTGACCTCACCCAGCAGTTGACTTTCATTTAGAGTCAATATATTTTTAATCTCTGATTTATTTTAAATTCAAAAACAATTTTAAGAATATGACCTATAATAGAAATTAGTAAAACAGATGGAGTTAAAATCTGTATTTCTGGAATCTTGATGATTTATATTATTTATAAATAAGCACAATAAAGGCAGGATACAAATGAGTAAAATAATAAGTGTTTTTCAAGACCATCTGAACAAACCATTAGTGGTTAAGACCAAATGCAAAGTCTACCTGGCTGAGAGGGGAACAGATCTTCACACACACCCCAGATTTGGATGCAGCTTTAAAAACAGTATCCAGGCATCCATTACTCTTCCTTCCAACCAACTTTATGTTGCTTGTTAGAAAGAAGCTGAAAGAAAAATGGGCTTGCATTGGGAATGCTGTTGTATTGTTGCATGGAGTGTCCTTAATGCCCACCTTCCACCAACCCACCCAGCTAGATTGTCTGCAAAAATTTGGAGTTAAAACAACCATTCCCAGAACAGGTTCACACAGCCCCTCAATTTTACATCCTGACTCAGAAAGAGGTCCAAGCTCACCTTTCTTTTAACCTGTCCTCCTTGTAAACATTCACAGGGAATTGCTCAGGAACTACAGAGCCTGGCCAAGCATGATCACAGTGCCTTGGATTGCTGTGTGGTGGTGATCCTTTCCCATGGCTGTGAGGTAAGTGGGGTCCAGCACTTGGTTTGTGCATACTGATGCAATCCCCATGGTTGTAAAATAAGTCAAGTGATTTTACAACTTTTTTGCGGTTGTCTTTAAGCAAATGCCATGGTCATAAAACAAATGCTGTGACTCTTAAGCAAATCCATTGGAAAAACTGTCATAAATGCTGACTGCTCAAAATGCAGCCTCATGAACCGTGAAGGGAGTGATGAGGTAGGTTGTAACTTAGTAACTGGTTCTAACTCGAAGACTAGCTGGCCTTCCCTTGCTGGAAAAAGATCCTTCCTAGAATTGTTGTTGAGTTTCTTCTTGGCCTCTTCCAGAGCTACCACATTCAGTTTCCTGGTGCGATCTTTGGGACTGATGGGCAGCGCATTGCAGTGCAGAAGGTGGTCAGCTATTTCAATGGCTCCCATTGCCCCAGCCTGAGAGGGAAACCAAAATTGTTCTTCATTCAGGCCTGTGGAGGAGGTGAGGGGGTAGATCCTGGGGCAGAAAACTTGATGGCCCTTGATTTCCAGATGAAAGAGCTGTGTAGACCAAACCAGGACCTTGGAAAACCAAACCAATTTGCATTTCCATTTTCCTAGAGGAAAAAGACCAGGGATTTGAAGTGGGGACTGAGACATCAGAGGACAAACTTGAAGGAAATAACACTGAGTCAGATGCCACACCCTGGCACAAACCAGGAGGAGACTATGATGAGATTGACGCCATGGCTACGCTGCCCACAGACAGTGACATCTTGGTTTGTTACCCGACATTTCCAGGTGAGTGATGGGGCCAAGCATAAGCCCAAATTAGCCACCAAGGGGCAGGACTCACCCATATGTCCTTGGTACCCATTTCTTGTTCAAGGCTCCATCAACCCACTCATCAACAGGGCAGCAGATTTTCACCTTGGGGCCTCTGCGCCTATTGCCAGCATCAGAAATTTTGACAAAAATGGCTATTCTCAGAAAGGGGGTCTGGCACTATTACTATGGGTAAAATTCCATCCTGAACCTCATTCCTCCCTCTGTTTTCCATTTCAGCTTCAAATTTCATTCCCCCTTTGGGGCACTATCACCCATCTCACCCACCAGGGGGCAGCATTCAACTATAAGCTCTCATGCGCCCCAATTCCCCTGCTGCTCTATCAATCCACTTTCACACCAGGGGGCATCACTCACCTCTAAGTATCTCATGAGCCCCTTTTCCTCTTTGGGGCACCATCACCTTTTTCAGCCACCAGGGGGAGCACTCCCCCACATGGCTCCCATGGGCCCCAATTCGTTTTCGGGGCATCACCCATCTCACTCACAAGGAAGCAACACTCCCCCATAAGCCTCTCATGGGCCCCAATTCCTCTTCCGGGCTCCATCACCCCAATTACCCACCAGGGAGCAGCACTCACCTACAAGCCCTTCATGTACCCTAATTACCCTTCAGGCAGTGTCACACATCTCATCCATCAGGGGGCAGTCTAAGCAGCATATCTCTAAAGGGCCCCAATCCCCTTTAGCTGCATTATCACTCCATTCACCCACCAAGGGGGTAGCATTCATACATGAGCTTTTCATGGACCCCAGTCTCCCTTTATGGCTTCATCATGCCACTCACCCACCAGGGAGAAGCACCCAAAAACCTCTCATCCACTCCAGTCCCCCCTCAGATCTCTATCACTCCACTCACCCACCGGGGGCAGCACTTGCCATATATCTCTAAAGGGCCCCAGTCCCCCCTTGGGGCACTATCATCCCAATCAACTACCTAGGGAGAGCACTCACTGATAAGCTTCCCCTAGGCCCCAATCCCCATTCAGGGTGACATCATCCATCTCACCCACCAGGGGGCAGCACTCACCCTAAGCCTCTCATGGGCCCCAATCCTCCTTTGGACTCCCATTCACCACTGGGGTTAATATTCACCCATAAGCCTCTCATGGGCCACAGTCCCTTTCGGAGCATCATCACCCCACTTACCCACTGGGAAAAGCACTCATCCATAAGCCTCTCATGGGCTGGGGACCCATCATCCCACTCACCCATCAGGGATGCCTGCGATGGGCCTCAATTCCCCTTTGGGGCACCATTACCCATCTCAACCACCAGAGGGCAGTCAACCGATACCTTTCAAAGGCCCCAATCCCCCTTCAGGGCATCATCATCCCACTCACCCACCAACTGGCAGCACTCACCCATAAGGCTCTCAAGGGTCCCAATCCCTCTTTGTGGCAAAATCACCCCTCTAAACCATCAGGAGCATTACTTAGCCATGTACCTCTAAAAGTCCTCTAATCCCCTTTCTTGGTACTAGCATCCCAATGAGCCAACAGGTGGCAGCACTCACCCATAAGCCTCTTATGGCCCCAATCCCCCTTCTAGGCACCATCATCCCACTCACCCGTCAGGAAACAGCATTCACTAATAAGATTCTCATGGGTTCCAGTCCCCATTCTGGGTACCATCACCCATGTTACCCACCAGAGGAAGCACCCATAAACCTCTCATGGGTCCCAATCCCTCTTCAGGGCACTATCATCTCACTTATCCAGCAGAGAGAGGAGGAGGGAAGGAGAAATGCCATCTAGGTCAGATATGTTATGACATTTGAGCTTTTTTGCCAAAGGTTGTGTCTCCTGGCGGGACACACAATCTGGCTCCTGGTACATTGAGACCTTGGACCAGGTCTTGGAGGAAGACGCTCACCAGGAGGACCTGCCCAGCATCCTGACCAAGGTAACCTTCGCCCCTTGGGGTCCCTTTGCCATTCCTTGGGCCTTGAAGGGTGGGCTTCACATATCATGCAAACCCAGCTGGAGCAGAATTTGGTTTCTCCCATTGCACAAACTCAGACAGGGAGTCCTTTGTGACCTCTGGCAGCTCTCTCCAAGGGGCTGGCCTTCCCCCAAGCCATCAATTCTGGCTTCTCACCTGTGGCCACAACCAGCCCAGATGGTTGTCCGTGTTGGCCCTCCAGAGCCTGACCTATCTGCAGAAGCCCATTTTCCCTCCTTCTCTTGCCTCCCCAGGTGGCAAACATCGTCTCCAGCAAAGTTGCGTTTAGCTACAAGCAAATGCCAGGATATTTCAATTTTCTCCGGAAAAAGTTTTTCTTCAAAGTCTGACCAAAGTTTGCTGGTTCTTCGCTGTTCCCAGGATAGTAGACATTTCTCTAGGAGGGTTATAGAAGGCTACCTTTTGCCTTCCCAGGACGAAAAAATTTGGGTATTTTCCATGCAGCTCCACAAGCAGGCAGAGAAGGCCTGTGTGTTCCCAGATCCAAAATGATCCCCTACCCTTCCCAATTCATCTCTAATCTTCACCCTTCAGGTGAAATAGCATTGGTCCCTTTTTGATGTGGAATGGAATCAACCGATTTGAATGAAGTTTGCACTATTTTCATTTCTGTTTTTTCTCCTTTCTTTGCCATTTGAAGAAACCAGAATTACTACATTCAGAAGGTGCTGTCAGAAATGCCTGATTATTTCTTTGAGCCACAGGCATTAAATCTTGATTTAATTAATTGAGGGATAAATAATGTTTTGCTATCCTTTTTGCATCATTAAATACTTAAATTTCTGAGCACCCTGCCTGTTTCTTATTTCAATTATTCTCTGAGGAAGGCCAGGCTTAAGATGGGCTGCATTTTGTTCGTCTTTGAGAGGCACTGAATCAGGGATGACTTTAGTTCCCTCCTGGCAGTTTCCTGCCAGCATTTTCCTCCTCCCTTGAAGCTGGTTTGACCTCACCAGCCCTACGTTTATCTTGGCTGCTTCCCACGGATGAAATTCCTGAGGGAAAGCTCAAGAAGGAGCCTCAACCAGGAGAGTGATCAAGCTTGGAAACTGCCTTGCATACCCACCAAATATTGGACTAAATTCCCTTCAGTCCCCAAATCAGCCATTAGATGGATACGGGATGGGAGTGCTGCCTCCCCATCTATTTCATCATGGCTCCAATACCTTAATATTGCCACTAGGGAGAAACAGTCTACTATGTTCTCCAATGTGGCATCAGTACCTAATTCAGCCACTAGAGAGCAGCACTGATAGACCCCCACCTTTGCCCTTGTGGTTGGTTCTATGTCAGCTACCAGTTGGCATCTGTGTCAGCTACCAGTTGGCAGCAGTCACCAATAGACCCATAAAAAGGTAAAGGTTTCCCCTTCCAGTTGTGTTCGACTCTAGGGGGTGGTGCTCATCTCCATTTCCTAGCCAAAGAGCCAGCCTTGCCCAAAGATGCTTCCATGGTCATGTGGCTGGCACATCTATATGCCCAGGCGCACGGAACACTGTTTTTATTCACCTATTTGCGTCTTAACCACTAGGCCACTGCACCCCACTAATATAACCAACAGACTCCTTAAGTTCTCCTTTACGCCCAATTTTGCCATCAGAGAGCAGCACTAACATATTCCACACATAGTTGCTTGGGTGGGAGAGTTCAAGGAAATCTTTTGAGGCAGGTAGGAAAAATGATAAACTCCAGGCTCTTTCTAATGTGAAAACATTTATGATATTTCATATCAGTTCACAGCGTGGCAGAGCTGGGTTCTGAGTTCTGTTTCATTGTGGGAAGGGAAAAAGACACAGAATTTTTGCCTTGGGATTTAAGGAGTACAGCTAGACTGTACTACGTAGGGCAGCTGGGAAAGGACCCCCTTTGGTCCTTCTGGGACTCGGCCATAGAGAAGGGTCCCTGCTGCCCACTCACCTTGGTGATCCAGGGGATAATAAGCTGAGATACAGGCGAAGACTGCTTCTTGGCTGTGTTGCATTGGGAGGGACCCAAAGCAGGAGTTCTGGCTGGGCCCAGCAGTGTGGGGAACCTTCTTAGCCAATTATTTAAGAACACAACAGTTTGATCCTGCTAGATCCCAGGATGTGGATAGGCTCCTCAGAACTGTGTGTGATTTAGATCCATGGTCCTCCTGGATGGTCAAGACTGCCCAGAAGGTGGCATGTAGTTGGGTCCTAGTAATGGTTAATGCATTCTTGAGTCAGGAGGTGTTCCTGGCACCATTTAAAGAGGCACTAATGTGTCCCCTTGTCAAGAAGTCCCTGCACATTACCATTCTGGATAATTTTTGCTCTGTTTCCCAAGAGAAGATGATTGAGAAGGTGGTTGCGCTGCAGCTCCAGAGGATCATGGGTGGGACAGATTATATAGACCCCTTTAATCAGCTTTCAGGCCTGACTATGGGATGGAAATGGTGGTGGGAGCAGGATGGGTAATGCAACCCTTCAGGCTGACCTCTACATCACACTGCTAGGTGAGATCATCTGTCGATGATACCCAGAAGTATGATACCCAGATGTGTATCACAGTCCCAGGCAAAAGTGAGGTGAATGACCTTTCGTGGTGCTTAGGAGTTGCAGAGGTCTGGATGGGGAACAGCAGGCTTCAACTGAACATGGTAAGATGGAGTGGATATGGTAGGAATGTATCTGGAGTTTGTATACCTTTCGTCCTGGATGGGCTTGTGAGTATAGTTAGTCCACGAGTTATTGACCATAATCAAGCCTGCCCATCATGGTCGTAAGAGTCATGACAATTGTACAAATGACTTTTTTGTGGTGATTGTTAAGTTAATCAACAGTCATTAAGCGAACCAATGTTCACTTAGGGCACAGTTTTGCAAGAAACTGGAAGTAAATGAACCCAGACAGTCCCAGGAAGATCAGTGTGGGATTGATCTCCATCCCAGATCAGCCAGAAGAAGCAAACCTACATTGCACCCCCCAATGACATTGACTCCCCCTGACATTAAACTCCTGGTTTAAGCACCGCTTAAGACCATCTTGGGAGTCACCAAGGAGCCCCACCAGTCCTTTTTGGTGGTTGTGTGATCCACCACAGGCAGAAATCCCTGCTGTAGGATGTCTGAGAGGGGTCCATTAGCTGAAAATGGAGAGAGAGAAGGAGGCATTGGGGCCCAAGGACTGCCACCTTTGGGGGCCACCCCAAGGTCTACTACTCCCTGCTTTGGAGGAGCAGCTGTTGACTTACACCAGAGATGCCTCCATCCAGTGATGTAACAGGGGAAGCCTTGGGGCAGCAGGAGCAGGCAGGCAAGAGGGTTGGACAGTGTCACTGAACTCAACCAGCTGTGCAAGTGTCAGCAGGACAATGTTGCTGGAAGAGGACAGGAGTGTTGGTGTGCAGCCAGTGCTCCAGGAAGGAGGGAATAAAAGCCCCCCATGTGATCTGCACCAAGGATGTGGCCACCCCACTCCTTGCCCAGCCCAGCAGACACTTCCACGTCAAAGAGGGAGGTCCCACTTCTCATGGATAATGGCCTTCTCCACTGCTACAGCCACCTTGCCAGCCTCTGCCTTTTTAAGCTTCTGTTTCCCAAGCAGGACCCAGTAAGTTTCTGTGGAGCTGGGGAAGTGCAGAGGAAGGGAAGGTGGGATGGTGACAGGTTCCCCCTTCCTCTGCCTTTTTAAATATGTATCCTTCCTAAATTTTCCCTTCTGAGAAGGCAAGGTCTTTATTCTGTTTCCTGATTGTTCTTTCCCCAAAATCCACTTCAGTGTTTCTAGAGTTAATTTAATTCCGTGGTAGATAAATGTTTCTCTCCACCACTGGTGTAAAACCACGATGCCCTTGAAAAAACTGGCAGAGGGGGAGTCACTCTTCTCCCCCATGGGAAACCAGATGGGGAATTCCTCTGCCACGTTTCTCTGATTTGCAGCTTTCACATCAAAGCCTTTTGGGTGTGTTTCTTCAGGGCACTTTAAGGGACACCAGAGGGATGAAGAGAACCCCTTGACTTTTCTATAATTCAGCTTGGTTAATAAAGAAGGAAAAAAGTCCTTTCCTGAAATTCTCCCTTTCAGGCAAGAAATCTGCTTTCAGGAATATCTGATGCAGTGAGCAGCTGTCAAGACCCAACTGGGATCAATGAGGGTCCTGCCACAAGTGTGAGCCCAAACACCATTCCAGTTGAACTGGTGGGAGACCTGAAAGCAAACCAGAGCAAGTTAATTGCAGGAGAGGGACTGGATCCCAATGGTTATCTTCAAACCTTCATTTCCCTCCAGCCTCAATTTTGCACTCTTTTCCTTCTGCAATATTCTAGATAAAACTTCACGTGCTTTGCTCAGGCAACTGATGAAGCAGGATCCCCTTTCTGGATGGGAACCCTCCTGCTCTGCAGCAAGTGAGGACCCCCAGGCTCTTATCTGCCATGGCCAGCTGTGGGGTCTGATATCTTCTCTTCCAATAACATGCAAAATGTTTGGTCTGTAGGTACAGGCTGGGAAAAGCACAGTGGTGGTGAATGTAGGTAAAAAGGGACACCTTTCTGTGATTTTTGTCAACACAAGTGTCCTCTTGATGACATTTTTCTTCCCAAATCTGCCCCATCCCCAACTCATTTGGAAAAGCTTGAGGCATTTCCAAGGGGAAAGAGGGGAGAAGGTATCTTCCCTTTGGGTGCAGGAAAGGACTGACCTGATTGTGCTGTGTGCCAAACAGTAGAGAATCTGACTAGAACCTGCAGGCAAAAGCCGAGGCTGAGCTCTCCTCCCAGAGGGGCAGGCAGTAGGCAGGACTCCCTTGCCCAGAGCCACAAACTGTAAGCCACAAGCAGGGGGGTGCAGAGCAGCTTGAACATGATGGCAGCCTCTGATGTGGGTCTGAGAGAAGCATCATCAGATATTTATAGCAAGTTGCATGCAAGCCTTGGAACATGAACCCAGGAGAGTTAAGCAGTTGCCTTTGCCTTTGAAGTTACTACAAGTTCGATAAAGAAGGTTGTCTTGGTAAAGCTGACTCTTGGTCCTACCAAGCTGCATTTGCATGGATGGGGGGGTGCAAAGGTCGTCTGAGGGGATGACTTGACACTAGACACTCTCAAAATCTGAGCCACCAGACACCCCTGGGCCCACCATAGGCATCAGGTTTGGCTTTTTTTCAAAATGGCAGAGCTGCAGAGGGAAAACAAACCTGCCACTGGATGAGGCTGGTGCCCAGAAGTGCCAGCTCCTTGACAGTCCCACAGGCAGCCCCTGGTCTCAGTGGGTCTAGCTGGAACTGCTCTGGGGCCAAATGAGGACATGCATCTGCTCCTACACCAGGCCCCAGAGGCTCCCAATCATGGTAACAGCTGCATCATCCAAGCGTCCAGCCTGGCATGGCTGGTGGAAACTTCCATATCACCATGTCCTTCCACAGCTGTCCCCTTCCCACAGGAAAACAAGGTATTTATCAAAGTGGACAAGAGAGGGGAACAATTAAGCATGGCTTACCAATGCCCCTCCACACCAGGCAGTGGAGCATGGAAGTCAAAGACTGCATTTGCCCTTTCTGCCACAGCAGCACGCAGTAGGCTCAAACCCTCCCACCCCTTTTGCAACGACTGCTATCCAGCAAATCACCCCCTTAGAGGCCAGTGACTTGACTTGACTTGCATTTGTCTGCTTTCTGCTCATTGCCCCAGTTTGCCAAGATCCCCCTTGGCTCCCCACCTTTGTCTCATCTGCCAAGCTGATCATCCCACCTTCCACCTCTAATTGCTCAGCCAAGCACTGAATGACTCTGTGGAATGATGCACAGCCCGGGATGAAGGCCTCCTTCATGAATTCATTCAGTCTTCTTGATAAACCACTCATTTCTTGCCCGGTTACATAAAATAATTAACTATGCTTGAAGTGTTTGTTTTCATCACAGACAAGCATGTGTCACTAAGTTCTTATCTTCCCAGGAACATGGACAATTCTGGGCTCCTTGTACAGCTCAGGAGAAAGTATAAAGCAAGGAAACTACCCTGGTACCACATCATCCAGGCTGACCTCAGCCTCTTTCTAGTTCCTGAATTGTCATCTAGATAATCTCATATGACCTGAGCTGCTTGTGTCCCAAGTGGGTGTGAACACAGTTGTATCTTTTAGGGGAAGTTGTTTGAGCTTGTATCTTTCCTCCTCCCTCCCCATGTCCTGTTCCTTGTGAACTATTAATTTGTCTGATGTGGGTTGCTTCCTTATCTGTTGTGCAGCTTTACATGTGGTTGTTAACAGGCAAGGTAAAGATTTCAACTGAACCTCTGGAGGCAAAGTTAACGGATTAGAGGATCTTACACAAATTTTTAACTGCAGCACACAAGACACACAGGCCAAAAACCCAGAGACTAAAGATGGTGGAACAGATTTGAAGAAATCCGAGGCCTTGGGGACAGGAAAGGTTACAAACACAGGGGCCTTTGGGATGAGTAAATGTTTATTGTGTTTTTTTCATATCAGTTTGCAACGTGGCACAGCCGGGTCGTCAGTTCTGATTCATTTTCTATTGGAGGAGAAAAGACAAAGCAAAGTGAATTTGGGTTCTTGGTGGAAAAAGATGCAAGTGGTCAGCATATTTTCAAAATACACCTGAACTTATTTTTCCTGTGCAGGTCCTGTACAATAATAGTCACAGATGGGGGTCCTTTCCCCTGTGATGTATATTGAGCATTACAATTCTCCCCTTGTGCCAGCAGACTTAAACAACCTCCTTCTTGGGTAAGCAAAATAACAGCAGCATTAGCCAAATGGCCCTTTTTGGCAGGAGAAGGCTGAGGTCTGGCCTGTTCAAGGTTTGCACTCTGCACATGCTCAAGCCCCAGAACTAAGGCAAGTCCTCCATTAACAAGAGACAAGCCAACTGTATTATTGAGGGCAATTCATAATCTCATGGTGAGATACAGTAACATTGGCACTGTAGAAAGGTTGGCTGTCAGCTCACTGCTCCAGGTATGGAGCCTCTGAGTCTGCTGGGAAAGGATCCCAGGGACCCATGGGGATGTGAAAGGCCTTGCGGGTCCCTGCCTCCCACTCACCGCGGTGATCCAGGAGATGTATGCGGAGACTCGGGTGAAGACACTGGGCTTCTTGGCCGTGTTGCAGCCCAGGGAAGACCCAAAGCTAACGATGCCGTGCACTTGCCAGGCAGCACCACTGTGGCAGTTCAAGGGGCCTCCAGAATCTCCCTGGGGAGAGAGAAGGGCTGAGAGAAGGGACAGCAGCAGCCATGAAGGCTGAGCCGAGGGGAAGTGTCTTCCTGCCCTATTAAGCAAGTTCACTGGTTGTATGAAACCAAATAGCGTTGGGTTACATTCTGGCTTTATGCAAATCCAGCCACGATGCTTTGTGGATTCATGAATGATTGGTATCCAGACATTTGTGGCTGATGACTTAAGCCTTTGGCAAACCCACATCTGTCACTCGGTTTAAGCACCGCTGGAGGGACAGGGCAGGAGGTATCTCCATTCCAGGGCAGCCAGAAAAAGCAAACCTACATTGCAGCTTGAAATTATGCCATCTCCCCCTGCGCAGACCATGTTGGAGGTCACCAAGGAGCCCCACCAGTCCTTCTGGGTGCAGGTTGCGTGGTCCACCACAGGCAGAAATCCCTGCTGAAGGGTGTCCGCAATGGGTCCGTTGGCTGAAAAGGAAGGAGAGAGAGAAGAGGGCATTTGGACCTCTGGATTGCCACGACTGGGGGGCCCCAGATGTTGCTGCGTTGGGGGTGGCGGCTGTTGACTTACTCCAGAGACGTCCCCATCCAGTGACGTAACAGGGGAAGCCTTGAGGCAGCAGGGACTCAGGAGCAGGCAGGCAAGAGGGCTGGACGGTGTCACTGAACTCAACTGGCTCTGCAAGCTTCAGCAGGGCGATGTCGTTGCTGGAGGAGGACAGGAGCGCTGGGTCAAGCCAGCGCTCCAGGAAAGGGAGGACAAAGTCTCCCCAATAGTCCCATGATCTGTCCACCCCATTCTTCATCCATCCCTTCAAGTGACTTACAGGATGAGGAGGGAGTTCCATTTCTCATGGACAATTGCCTTCTCCACCGCCACAACCACCTCGCCAGCCTCGGTCGACCTCAAGTTCTGTTTCCCAAGCAGGACCCGGTAAGTTCGCTTGGAGCTGGAGAGGCACAAAGGAAGGAAATGGTGGTCTGGTTCCCTTGAGAAAACTGGAGTGGGGGGACAGTCATTCCTCTCCCCAAGAAACTGCAGGGAAATTCCTCTGCCATGTTTCTCTGATTTGCAAATGCAGCAGATAAACTGTTACATGCAAAAGCCTTTTGAGGCATGTTTCACATCTATGTAGATATACAAATGGACACTGTGACTGCAAGGGTACAAATATGTGATTTGTATAATTTAGATAATGGCATATTAACAGTATACATTTTTTTCTATTTTATCGGTATGTTATCAGAATGATTGGAAGAATGTATTCTTCCTTTTTAATATGATATGAATATTTTATATTAACCTGAGTAGACTGAGAAAGGGGAACATGTTTTTTTTTCCTTTGTGATGACATGGATGGGGTCCATGTTAAATTGGGTTGGGAAAGAGGTAGGGGGAGGGTTTTTTTTCCTTCTTTACCTCTCTTTATCTTGGGTTGTGTTTTGTAGTTATTGTCATTTTTTTTGTATGTTGTTTCATCTTATACTGTTTGAAATTAATACATTCTTAATTTTAAGAACAGCCTTTTGGGTGTGTTTCTTTAGGGCATTTAAGAGACAGCAGAGGAGTGAGGGGAACCCCTTGACTTTTCTGTAACTCAGCTGAGTTAATAAAGAAGGAAAAAAATCCTTTCCTAAAATTTTCCCTTTCAGGCCAGAAATCCACTCTCGGGTTTACCTGATGCAGTGAGCAGCTGTCAAGACCCAGCTGGGATCAATGAGGGTCCCACCACAAGTGTGAGCCCAAACACCATTCTTGTTGTACTGGAGGGAGGCCTGAAAGCAACCCCAGAACAGGTTAGTTGCAAGAGGGGGACTGGCCTCCAGCGCATACCTTCTGATCCTTCACTTCCCTCCAATCTCAGTTTTGGACCAGGCTCCCTTCTCCTCTAGATGAAATTCCACATGCTTGGCTCAAGCAACTGTTGAGGATCTCCCTTTCTGGATGGGGGCCCTCCTGTACCCACAAAGAACCTCTCTCCCCCTTCCAGTGGCAAGGAGTTCCACAGGGCAATGCCTACAGTCAGCTGTGGTTTTGCTCTTCCAGATTGCAGCCAGCAAGGACTCCCAGCCTCTTACCTGCCATGGCCAGCTGTGGGGCCTGACATCTTCACCCCCAACGACTCGTGAAATGTTTGGCTGGTAGGTGGGATGGCCACAGCCACGGGCTGGGAAAAGCACATAAGAGGAGAGTGTAGGAAAAAAGGGACACCTTTCCCTGATTTTTGTCAATAACACGTGTCCTCTTGATGACATTTTTCTTCCCAAATCTGCCCCTCCCCAACTCATTTGGAAAAGCTTGAGGCATTTCCAAGGGGAAAGAGGGGAGAAGATATCTTCCCTTTGGGTACAGGAAAGGACTGACCTGATTGTGCTGTGTGCCAAACAGCAGAGAAT
>JANHZU010003286.1:165075-179225 GCA_032468055.1 Acrochordus granulatus
CAGGCCTCTCTCATCTTTTTAAGTGGGAGAACTTGCACAATTGGTGGCTGACTAAATACTTTTTTGCCCCACTATAGATGCAACCTGGAAACAGGACTGTCAGAGCTAAGAACCAAGGGAGAGATTTTGGGCAGGCCAGTGTGTACAGGGTAGATGACCTGCTTGGCATTGTATATCCTTATCCACCATGGTCTGGCCTCTCCACAGCAGGGGTGTTCTCATCCAGGAACATTGTTACCCTTCAGGTTTAGTGCTAACAAAGACCACATAAATGTCACTGCTCAGCCCTTTCCTTCCCAGGGATAAGGGAGAGATTCGCACAACAATGACACGCCCCAATCAAAAGCAAGAGGCCCGAGTGGGACATTCAGCTTATTGTCATCTCCACCGGTTCCAGAAGGCTCCTACCTTTGGCCGCTTCAGGGCCTTGTTTAGCCTCTTCTCCTGATT
Organism: Acrochordus granulatus; assembly: GCA_032468055.1. Lineage (NCBI taxonomy): Eukaryota > Metazoa > Chordata > Lepidosauria > Squamata > Acrochordidae > Acrochordus > Acrochordus granulatus. The sequence goes on from JANHZU010003286.1 coordinate 165,526, forward strand.
CAGCTGCAGCCGTGTCCTTTCCAGAGCCTCTTTCAGCAGGGCCTTCTCTTCTGCATCTCTGTACACCTGGTCTGCCAGTTTGGTCATCCTGGACTGACAAGCCTGCAGAGTCTGCTTGTTGCTCCTGTGTGGGGCAAGAGGGACTCTAAAAATCTCTGAATAACTTTGCAAAGGGGAAGTGGTGGGTCAAAGAGGCCTGAAAACACCCACCCCATTACTGCCACTTGTCAGCTGCCCACGGTTGCCCCTCTGAGGAAAGGAAAATCATGGCCATCATACTGTGTGGCTGAGGCTTTTCTTTCTCAGGACATCAAAGAGTCCTTCCTCCGCTGCACAGATGAGGCAAGCAAGAGAGAAAATGCCTCCACCAAAAGCAGAAAGAAGAGCAGTCCTAGCCTAACTAGCCTAACCGGGGTCTCTCCCGGGCAGCCCTTAACTGCTCCCAGTCAGGGAGTTGCAGTTACATCAGATATAGAAGAAAAGCAAGGAAGAGAGAAGCTGCAATCACTGTAGAGTGCTGAGAACCAGGAATATGGAATAGCTTGGGGTAACTGTCCAAAGCAGCGGGGAGGGAGCTGTGCCTGGAAGGAGTCACTGCCTGCCCACCTGGCCTCTCTTGGTCCAAAGGAGATGCCAACCCAGAGTCCACTGCCAAGGGCTGGTACCTGAAATGCCCAGTATCTCCTTCATACTCCTTCAGCAGGGACTCCTTCCTCTCCAGGCGGATCTTCATCTTGCTGATCTTCTCCAGCAGCAAATCCAGGTCTTTCTGCCGCAGCAGGCTCACCTTTTCTCGCTCAGACTGGGGCAGGTGCTTGAGAGTCCGCAGACCCATCAGTGCCTCCACATCCATCAGGGTGGAGAGGCCTCGGACAAAGCTGAAGTACTGGGATGGAAAGACGGGTGGGGGGGGGAACCTGTGAGTCTGAGGCTGTACCAGGCCTGCAGTCACAGCCTTTGATCTGAAATGCCTGCCAAATCCACAGAACTAAGCTAACTCCAGCAGTGAGCCTGATGCCTGTGGGTATTGGGAAGGTCCAGCCAGGGGGCAGATGTGTGGGTGAAAGGAGGAACTTTCTGTCCATTACAGACCCAAGTAGAGGCTTCCCTGCACCTAGAAAAATCCATTTCTTCTTCCCTCACAGCCACCAGATTAGCCTGTCTGCCCATCTCCCTCCGCCACATTTTTAAAGTAAAAAAGGTAAAGGTTTCTCTTTCCAGTTGTGGCTGACTCTAGGGGGTGGGGCTCATTGAAAGATGTTTCTATGGTAATGTGGCTTGTGTGACTATGCGCCTAGACACATGGATGCTGTTACCTATCCCATCAAAGGTGGTATCTATTTATCTACTTGCATTTTTACATGTTTTCAAACTGCTAGGTTGGCAGAAGCTAGACAGACCACTGGAGCTCACCCCGTTAAACGGCATCTAGGTCTCCAACTCAAGCTGCAAACCTTCTGGCCAACAATCCTAGCATCTTAATTGCTTGCACCACCACATGCCTTTTCCCACATCTTTGGCTAGCCGCAAAAAACAAGGCTGTTCCTGATTTTTCTCATCAAAAAATCCAGAAGAGCAAGGAAGTGACATGTTAAACATCCTTGCATTTTCAGTTTATTCCCTTTATGGTTTACTTTTACACAACTGACCTTTTGAGGCCTCTCATCCCAAAACACTGCAGCAAAATAGCAGTACGAAAACTTATGAAAGACAAAAAGGTCTCCAGGATACAAAAAACTCGCTAGCAATATCCCTGGTGGGCCCCAGTTCCTTTTCCACACTTCATGTACATGCATATCTGTGCAACACTGGCCAGGCTGGGTGAACTAGGGCCCATCTCAGCATCTGCTCCCAAAAGACAATTAATCAGGAGCAACAGATAGCTCCGGAAAGCTGCCTCCCTTTCTGATTTTCCCACAATGCCTGAGTGAGCATTGTGGGAAATTTTAAGTGGAAGAAAGGCTTTTTGGGGAGGGAGGGCTGAGACCTCCATAAAACTGGAATACTTGCTTGATACTCAGCACATTGACAGGGGTGGCTTCCCTGTCCCCTTCTCAGGTCCCGAGTCTCCCCCTCCAACATTAAAACCAGTTTCCCCTTGTTTCCCTACCAGGTTCTCACTGAGGTCCAGAGCATCCACCATGTCCAGCTTTGAAGTCACATTGGGGTCAATGTCAGAGATACCAGCTAGAGGCTCCAAAGAAAGGAAACATAGCAAGAGCTTCTGAAACATCTGCAGTTACTGGCATTTGGAGCTACAGCTCAAGGACATCGATACTATTTTTGATCTCTAGAGATTGCCAGTCTCCTAAAGAAACAAACCCTCAGGACAGCCCAGAGAGTTCAGGTTACCTGGTGGGCATCCACTGCAACCATTAGTGCCATTGTAGGGTCTTTCTCCCTCATCTGCTCTCGCTTCTCTGCCAGCCCTTTTCTGACCACAAGAAGTGGCTCTGAGGTTTTTGCTTCAGAGTCTAAAGGAAGGGAAGAGGAGACAATATTCAAGGCAAAGCAAATTTCAGGAGAGCCAGACTGAAGCCTTGTCACCATCTTTCTCACAGCTCCACTTGCCTCCCAGGGATCTCCATGTCTGAATGGAACAGCACTTCAGGGTCAGAATTCGCATTTCCTGAGCTCTAACTTTCTTAGCTTTTGAAAAAGATGGATCCATTCAGATCAGAAGAACCCTGCAAAGTGTGAACTGGGACCCTGAATGCTAGAGGCCAAGCTGATACTGAGACTAGGAGATTTCTAGTGGGGGCAAGGCTCCTGAACCATTTTATTATTCTTGCCATATCCCTGAAAGCACTTTGGCAGTGATCTCCCCAAAAGCAAACACTAAACTAACAGTTAATGTGACCAAAGAGGAAGAGGCATTGTAGCTTATTTTAAACCTAAACACACTTCTTTCCACACATTTTCTTGTTCTTTTCTGTTCTTTGGTGGGTAGTCCTGGGCACCCCCTCCCTCTTCCTGGTCTTATCTCAAAAAGAGGAGCTCACTTGCACTGTCTGCCTCAGCCTCCAACTCACCTTTTTCCAGCCTCCTGAGCCTCTTCCGCAACTCAGCCAGGGTCTCCTTCTGGCGACGAATGACTTCGTCGTGGCGAGAGCCTTTGCATCTGGCTCCCAGATCTGCCAGGCACAAGAGGGAGGGTTCCTACAAGAGACACCTGGTGCTCAGCACACCCTGCTCTTGAGCCCAAAAGCACACAGGGATCTTTCTTGGGCAAGTGGTAGTGGGTTTGGGCAAGGGGCATTTGCCCTTTTCAGCAGGGAAGTAGTTCTGTCAGCCCATCATCTCTAAGAAATTCATGGCATGACATCTGCCATACTCCATCTCTTTCTTTCCCAAATTTCACTGTTATATTTCCTGCATGCTCAGAGGTTATCTGAAGGGCTTATTAGTAATGAGCACTTCAGGTACTTCAAAACCCACTCAACTTACAAAGCCAATAGCCCAGAAACATGGGCACTGTAGCCCCAAATAGTTGGGTCATTTTCATAATCACAAGGCCAGGCTCATTTCTGGGGACAATCCCATTGCTCCTGGACTTGGGAACCACACTCCAAGGCCAGAAGGCTCAGGAGCAAGTAGTTGTGCCTCTGAACAACTCAAAACCATCTAACATAATCCTGTGAGCTCTGACCAACAGTCTGTTCCCAGGATCTCATCCCACGTGCATCTCTCCCAACCTCTCTTCAAATCTCCAAGAATTAGCCCAATTTTTGAGAAAGTACCAAATGTCAGCAGCACAATTTTAGGGACATATTAGAGAGACAAAAAGAAAGAGTTGAGGGGCATATGGGTGGCACAAATGACTGAGCCAGAGCAAGATGGAGAAGATAGATCACCATTCAGCCCAGTTTCTGAACAGCCACTGGGCATAGCTGTAAATGCTCCAGCGCAACAGCCTCAGCCTCCAATCCATTTGTGGGGATGAAAAAAAGCCTTTCCAACAGAAGCCCTTCCAGCAACCCAGCTCAAGGAGGAGTGAATGCTTGGCTGCTATGAGCATGTGTTGTGTGGTGGTGGAAGGGGGTGGCACACAGAAGAAGCAGCCACATGTTGCTTTTTCCCACAAGCTGCCTTCTCAGCCCCTAATGAGCAATTAAAGCTACCATTAGCAATGTCAAAATATCATGCTTGCAAGGTGTGATAAAAACATTGGCTATCCCTCCACATAGCCCCTGCGGGCATGGACACCCTGCAGATGCGGTCATCACCTTCATATGCCCTCCCTGAATCCTGGGTGCTCCCCATTGGTACCCTGCTTGCCTTTGTGATGGAGGTGGCCTCATCCTGCAGGGGGTCCTTTGTCTGTATGCTTCTATGCTGCACAGTCTTTGCCTGCTCTGCAGCCTTTTCCTTTGCCTCTGCCAGCAGTTCCTTCACCTTCTCTCTAGACTTCCTGCATCCAAATATAAGGAAGTGTTGCAGAAAAAAAGAAGCAAGAGAACAGAACTGTGTCCTTCCACACACAATTCCTCAAGGACTTTTTTGATTCTGCCCCAGAAACTTAACTGGCTGAGTGGGCTGTGAGAAAGGAGATGCTTGATCCTGGATCAAACAAGTTAAACATACTGTGGGAATCCAACCAACAAACCCAGCATCAGCCAATGATTTGCAACCAAAGGAACCTAAGCCACCCAACCCCATGAGCTCAGCTGGGTCAGTGCCATCAAGACTAGTTCTCCTAGCTTTGGGATTTTATGGAAAGAAACTGCAATTAGAACCAGTCCTCCTCCTGTATTTGCATGTCAGTGACATCTGACATTTGATGTCAGTGACATCAACTCATATAAAATCAATTAATTTAATTGGGAGACAGACAGTGAATGTCAGCTTTACACTTTTCTAAAAAGCAGTTTGCAAACATTTCCTTAGCAGTCACTCAGGTAAGCTAACTTCAGAAACTCCACAGGTGCTGTGGGACACACCCTTGCCATCTTATAACCATTTTTTGCATGGAGAACGTGTCTTTCAATGATTTTTTGAGGTGACCTTTTTGATCTAATTTGGGATTTTCATGGGGCAAGCATTCCAGAGATATAACATATAGATCTGGAGGCTTATCCCCAAATAGAAGTGAATCGTTTGCAGTGCCAAAACACTGGGGTAGTGATGGTGGTAATATGATTCTGGGAAGGTCCCCTGACCTTAATTCCTCCATGGTAGCTTGGAGCTGGGTCTCTTTCTGGCCCAGCAACCTGGATGTCTCCAACAGCTTCTCCCGAAGGTGGCTGAGGTCTTGGGCCTGATTCTGCACAAGGCTTCGCTTCTCCTCCAGCTCCATTTTCTGCTTCTCATTGAGCTCTCCTGCAGAGAGGAAATGTGGGGACTTCATTTACGCTCAGAGCTTCACACTACACATTCTAAGTTCTGATGTATTATTAAGTTTAAGGTGGCCTCTGGGGGTCAGGGTTTGCTAAATTGTATTGGCATACATTATACCCTGATTTTCTAAGTGGGCTGCTCTGGATACTGATTTTAAGCTGTGCATACAGGTAGTCCTTGACTTACAATCATTCTTTTAACAACTGTTCAGCGTTGTTACAATGGCACTGAAAAAAATGACTTATGACTATTGTAGCATCCATACAATCATGTGGTCAAAATTAGGGTGCTTGGCAACCAGCATGTATTTATGATGATTGCAACATCCCAATATCACATGATCACTATTTGCAACCTTCCCAGCTGGCTTTTGACAAACAAAGTCATCAGAGGAAGCCAGATTTGCTTAACAATTGCATTATTCACTCAACCACTGCAGTGATTTGCTTAACAACCATGGCAAATAAGGCCATAAAATTGGGCATGACTCCCTTAACAACTGCCTTGCTTAGTAACAGAAATTCTGGTCCCAATTATGGTCGAGGACTACCTGTATGCACAAAAAAGCATTTGCAAAGTGGTCCAGGTGGAAGACATTAAAAACATGTGTCCAAAGTGACACACATTTCACAAACCGATCACGTCGGACATTGTGGCTCTCGCCTTGGAAAGTTCCTTCTTTAACTCCAAAATGACAGCCTGGTTGGCCTGGATCTCCTGCTTTGCTGCTGTAAGTTCTTCCCTAAAATTCACAAGAACAAACATGGATTGGATGAGAATGGCAGGATTCATTTTTAGTGACATGGATGGAGATGTCCAGGGTTTAATTAAATAAACATCACTATCTGAGGGAAAAAGAATCATCTCCCTCCTAGCTGGATGAAGACCAATGTTGATTGGCATTGCTGAAATGCCCTGGAAGGGCTTCTTGGTCTGTTTCCAACTTCTACTGCCAAATGGAGAGCATAGAGCAGGCACAATTGGCAGTCTGGCTCATTTCTCTCATTAAAATTCCACCCAAGCACCTTTTTTACCATTACTTACTCTTCTAGCTCCTAGTTTTGCTCTGTAACTAACAAGAAAGATCAGAGCGACTACTTACTTCAGGAAAGCATGGAACTCTTCCATAATGCCCAGCTCTGGGGAGGCAGGTAGTGGTGGCTTGCAAGCCTCCTTCTTGGTTTCTGGAGGGGAAAAAGACATTACAAAAGGATGCAGAAAACAGTCTGGAGTATGGCATGTTTCTATTTCTGAAAAAGTTGGTTTGATCCTTCTATCAGGATGAGCTCAAACATTCATGAGTCCTTGGAAGGTCTTTTTAGAATTATTTCCAAATTCTCTGGATGCTTCTTTTTTCAAAGTCACTTTTGTCCCGCTGAGGCTGAAAGAGGGCTGTTCTTGTCTCAGAGGCTCCTCTTTGTTCTTGATTCTGGCTCTCACAGCCAGGATGGATGAACCACCAGGAAAACAAAGTAGCATCTTACTGCTTATCTTGGAAGATGTGACTGGCTCCTCCCACTGGAGCGAACCAAAGCCAGCTCATTTGCATAGCCCCACTCATTAAATATCTGGATAGTCAGTGCTGGGTGGGGGAATATTTTAAGATGATCATCACCGGCCAGAGAAAGGCAATGCTAGTGGACATCCTAAGTAACGTGGAAGCCTTCTAAAATTGAGGATTTATGCAAAAATAAAGACAACCAGAGCAATGTCTATTTTATGGAAACAAAAGACTATATTGTGTCCCTTAAAAAAATGGATGGCTTCTGTTCATAATGATCCCCATTCTGAGCAAAAACACTGTGCCTTGATAAGAAAGTTCAAAACTAGTTTTACCTGGAGTGAACCATAATTTAGCCAGTATGCAAAAGGCAGAATTCCACATCAATTTTAAATCTAGTTTATGTACTTTATATTAATGTATTAACTACGTATAAGCTTTTGTTCCATGTTTATCCTGGGATTGTTTGGTGACATAAACCAAGGAAGCTGCAACAGCTCTAATGTTGACCAAGCGGACAAACGTTTCAGTGCAAAAAGAGTGAAAATAACAGTGTTCCTTCCCACCCAATGTGAGCTCAGGAAATAGTGAGGAAAATCAGTACTGCCCCTTGGCATGATCTGCGCTGTGCTTAGAGATTCTGCTTGGCACTGACCTAAGGGCTTGGGCACGCTGTCCTCCTTCACTTGCTGGGGAGCTTTCACCAGCCTCTTTTCCAGCTCCACAATGGTCCTGGCGTGCTGCTTCACCTGCTCCTTGTACTCCAAGATCTCCTCTTGGTGCTTTTGCTTCAGCGACTCAGCCTCCATCTTCAGGCTCTGCAGCCGCTTCTCCCAGACTGACAGTTTCTCTTCTGCCACCATCTGGCAAAGGGAGAAGCAGATGGGCCATGCCACCCTGCCACCAAATCACTAAGAAAAGAATACTGTGCTCTCTCCAGGGGCTAGGCCAGGGCCCTAGATTACCTTTCTCCTTTTTGCATCTTCCAGAGCCTCCAGACTCACTCTGATCTGGGCATTTAAAGACCCCTCTAGGTTTGTTCTCTGTTCAATCACCTACAAGGCAGAGAGGAAAAAAGGAGCTGAGCAGAGAGCACTGTGCTTCTCTCTTTAGTGGCCCACCAAAGTTTTAAACAACTGTTGCAAGACATCAAACACTGAAGGGCAAGGAAAGTATGGATGAGAGAGGCCCAACTGAAGGTGCTGGTAGACTAAAAATGTAGCACATCACCCATTTTGCACATGCCAATTGTCCACAGTTGCTTTAGCTTATTTTTGGAACCCAAGGCCCTGCAGAGACCTTGAAAGCACCCACCAATGGCCAAAATTTAACTTGCATGCTGCTGCTAAATTAACTGCTTCTCAAGTGCTCCTCTGAACAAGTCTCTTTCCCCTCATAACTTCTGCAACAGGTGGAAGAAAACATAAAACAATATTCTTTCCTACACCTGATATGCTACCTTAAATAATATAATTGCACAGACACTTGATAACACTTAATTTTGGTCCTTTGTCATAGCACACAGGAAATGGTTGCTCCTGTGTCACACAAGCCTGCAGCAGTTGGTCAGGCAAGCCAGGAACCTGACAGGGTCCCTCTAGTTGATGAGCAAGATCAACCTGGCTGCCAATTTGCTTGCATTGCCTTGTTTCTTTTAGCTGCACTGGTGCACAAATCAGGTCAGGCTCAGAGATTGCCTCTCCCCCTGCATGATATGCTCTGTCTCTGCCTCCTGGTTTAAGCATGTTCTTCTGCTAGTGAAAGGAGGCACAAAGAGGGTCACGATTCTACCCACCTCAGAGAGTTCCTTCACATGAGCTTCCAACTTGTGGACCCTTTTCCTCTCCTCTTCCAGTGCTTCTTTTAACTTAGCTTCTTCCAGGGTGGCCATCCTTGCCAGAATCTAGGAGAAAGCAGACTCTCTTCTGTGAGTGTACCTCAAATGATGGGTGGAGAACCAGAAGTTGAGCATCCTGCTTCTGGCTTAGTAAATAACCAGGCCCTAAATGTAACTCTTTTCGACCCACCTCCTTCTGTTGTTTCTCTTCCTCTTGAATCTTTCTCTCTTTGGCCTGAAATTCCTCCTCCAACTGTTCTTTCAGTTCCTTTAGCTTTTCTCGCAGGACTGAGTGTTGAGACTCTTCTGCCTTCTGTAGCTGATTCTACAGGGAAAAAACTGCACCCTCAGATTGGTTGCAGGGAATGAAAAAGTGGGTATAGGATCAGCCAGACAACTACTCTAAAGGAGCAACTTTTATTTACCTGCAGTGTTTGAACCTGCCCCGTGATGCTGTGGTGTTGATCCAACAGCTGTTTCATGCAGGCAGCCATTCCTGGCACAGAGGAGAGCAGAGGTGAGATTTGGCATCCACAGAGGATTCTCTGAATATAATTCACTTGGACAGCAGGGATTATTCAGAGCCCAAATGCTTTTTATAGAGGCCTTCCTGAGATTGGAAACACTGGGCCTAGGTGAACTTTTCCTTCCAAGAATTCTGGGAGTTGAAGTCTCCATATCAGGACAACACCCAATTTGTGAGAAAATGCCTTAAATACAATTTGATTCCAGATAATATTCAAGATGAGCCTTCTAGGTCCACACCCCATCACCTTAAGCCACATTCTAGGACATCCAAGAATGGAATGAGGAAAGGTGCTTTCATCTATTCCCGTTCCTGCCCAATGTAGGAATCTACTACTACAATCAATATTTTTGCTGGACTTTTAAGGGTTGGAATAACTGAGTAAACTTTCAATGGCAAAAGGGTACCAAGGAATATAACCTCTCCAAAAGGGGGCCAGACTTCCAGTCTCCAACCACAGCCTGGTTGCTGCTTGTGTTTCTGTCTCCTATAACGGGCTGCGCATTTGGCCCTGCCTACTCCCCCTTTAGGGGTCTCCTTCCTACCCAGCTCTGGAGGATGCTGGCCTTCTGGACCACCATTTGCTTTCTGTATCCTGGATCTCTCTCAGCCTTTTCAGCAGGATGGCAACAACTCAGCCAGAAAGAAGTCAATAAGAACCTGTTTTACCAGCCGAGGCGGCAGCACCCATGTCTTGGAGCAGAGACTCTAGCGCTTCAACCCAGCTCAGCACACTGTAGAGGATTCGGGTCAGGGAGGCTTGGATCCCTGAAGCCAGAGGGGTCAGGGGAGCCAGGTTTTGGAGCTGGCTGATTGCCTCCTTCAAGCTCTTGCCAGAGTAAGAAGTCTTCAAGAAATCCTGACAAAGTGGGGGGAAGACTCTCTGAATGGGTACAATGTGACAGCGATTACTATCTCCTTGCTTCATGAGGAAGTCTGGGGAGGAGAACCCCCCGCTTCCAGGTCACCTCTCCAAGGGATGGTCTCCACGCTAGAGAAGCAAATACCAGCTCTGCCCTGGGGAAGCTAAAATCCTGCTTACTGCAAAGGGCAGAAAGGAGAGTTGCACCTTTTGGCCAATATGCAGCTTTGCAAAACAAAATTCCCACTAAGGGCAGGCTTAGCAATGTCGGGTTTTAGAAAATTCTGGGTGTACAGGATACCTGAAATCCATCCAGCGACTTCTTCAGCAGGACAAGATTGGAAGAGAGTTTCTCCATTTCCAAGCCTTTGATCTGCATTTCCTTCCTCAAGGCTGCCTCCTTCTGATAGGAGCCCTGCTTGGTTTCCTGAATTTGATGGATTTTCTCAACAATCTAGTGGGAAGGGGGGAAGGGAGAAAAAGATGGTTACAGAAAGACCAAGAAACATCTCTGATCTTGCTTATTTGCAGGATTTAGATTTTCCTTCCTGGCAATGGCTCCCTATTGCAACAGAGGTTAAAGCCTTGTCTGTCTGCCTGCCTTTTGGTGGCATTCTCATCCTTCATGGAAAAAAGGGGCTGAATATTTAAGCCCCATTCACTCTGAGAGGGTGCCCAAGGACAGCTGTCCTCACCACTCATATTAAGGTTATTACCTGCTCATCTGTTAATGGTTTTTCAGGAAGTTCAGAAAAGAGGACCTTCAACACCTGGTTCTGGAAGCGCTGGGCCTGAGAGCAGAAAAGGAAAATGGTGGAAGGAAGCTGCCCACCCACTCCCAGTCTGCAGAAACAGTCTGGCTGGAGATCACCTCTCCCTTGCACCGAGTCCACTTAGAGATGAAAGTCTTAGGCAAATCCCAGCAGCACCAAGGGAAGGGGGAATCCTCTGAGTAAACCAGATAGATCAGTGAGGGGCTCCCTATGCTCTGGGGAATCTCCCATGGGCAGGGGCAGAAGAAACTGACTCACAAAGGCTCCTTGGGCAGCATTTCAAGTACCTGGGCAGCTGCCTGCTCCATCTCTGAGCGCAGGAGACGCTCTCGGCGGCCCAGCTCTTGCACCTGCTGGGATTGTCTCTCTGTCTCTTTCTTCAGCTCCCCTTCAGCCTGAAACCATGGAGGGTGGGAAGAGTGAGGCTGTGCAGATCTGGGAACCCAACCCAGAGGATTGTGCCATAGCAATCCCAACATTGGGAAAGGCAGCAGGGAGCTGAAAGACTGCCCAGGCCTGCATCTGATCTAAAAGCTGCTACACATGAGTCCTTTCAGTGCAGAACATTGTTTCTAGCAAATTATATTTTAAAAAGGCAGAACTGCATGGATCAGGATGGCAGGGCATTTTCTTAAATTCTCTTCCAGCTACCAACCTGGCAATCAGTATCACCATTTATCTGCCCTGGTCTCACACTCCTTTCCAGCACTCCAGGAACAGAAATGGTCACAGATGAGGCTAGCCCCAACTGAAGTTCTGGACATGGACAATTGGAGTCCAGTTCCTCAAACAGCATTGCCTGTCCCTGAATTACTGCAGCCTGACCCTGGTAGCCTGCTTGCCCCCATTATGGGAAAGTGGTGAAAGTCCATCAAGCGCAAGGCTCCCCACAAAAATCCTGCAGCTGAAATACAACAGTGAGACCAGGGCAAGGTGGACCTGCACCAAAACCAAAAAGAGAACCCCCTGGGAAAACTCCAGTGCTCTCCCCTCACCCTGCAGCAGCTCTTTCGGCCATCACATTCTCTTTGAGAAGGTACATCCCCACTGAAATTCTCCTGTCTCTTCCTCCACAGGAGAGTTGATTCCAGCTCCCTAGACCCTGTCTCCAGATGAAAAGAGCCTACAACCTTTTTGCCTTCTGCTAGTGAGCTGAAGGATGGGAAGGGAGTTGAGAGCCCCTTTTGGTGGCATTCAGACTTGGACTAAGGAAATTCAAGAAACCGAGGCCTGGTGCAAATGTACCCAGTGACATCTCTCTGCTAAGCATTTTAGGGTAAAGCATTAAACAGGACATGTGCTAAAGTCTTATTTCACTGTTCTCATCATCATGGTATCAGCTTCTCCCTTCTCAGACTTGGAAAGTGTCATCAAGAACCAGAACTGCCTTGTGTTCACCTTTGTCGCTTCTACCAGCCTCCGGGTCAAGGCTTCCTGTTCTGAGCAGCGCTTTTTAATTTCTTCTTTGGATTGGCTGGCCTGCAGCTCCAGCTCCGTGATCCGCTACAAAGGCACCAAGAGAGAGATCAACTGTGGGAAATCATGCTGGCCTTGATGACTTATTCAATTAGTGTGTAAGAAGGGCAAGTAGAGCTTCTCTAGGAGAGGCAAAATTAGATCTTTATAGCAACTCGAACTCAGCTGCTTTCATCTTGGTGCCAAAAAATGTTTTTCAAAACAATAATGGGTTATGGTTAAAACCTGATTTCTACTTTAATAATAGGGACAACAGGGTGTGGACAAGAAGAACATTCAGCATGCATGGGGAGACCTCAAAGTCTGCAAGTCTGTAATAAAGAAAATTTCTAAGCTAAGGCTGAAGCCCTTGAAAAATCAGCCTAATGTCTGAGTATGCACAGCTGTTCTCATCTTGAAAAAGGAATCTGAAAATGGCATCAAATATATGGAGGTATCTATTCTAAAGAGCATCATTCTGTGAGGAGTGAAAGTTTGACTTTTTCACCCAACCCAATATCTGCAACTGGGCACAGAAGCAAAAATGGAAGGCTAACTCACAGTCTGATATGCACTTATGTCTCTTTCCCTGAGTTCACGCTTGGTTTCTGCTTTAATTCGAGAGCACTGGAAAGAACAGCAATGAGGGGAGACACAGTCAGGGTTGAAAAGGCATGACCTGCCCTTGCACAGGAACAATCCTAAAAATTCAATGACAAGATTGGAATTTCTCCACACGTTTTAATAGGCCCCTTCCAAGAAAGACAAATCTCTAAATGGTGGCACTTTCAGCCATTTCAAAATACTCTACCAGTCAAGGAAAGGTGGGCTGGAACAAACTGATACATCAGAGACAGAAGCAATCAGGGCAAAATTATCAGGGATTCCCACCCTATGAGGATAGTCTGTCAAGACTCTGAATGTTCTTAGCGCAATGGCTATTATTTAGCCATTTCCAAACTCTACTGGACTAGTGTTTGTTCCTTCTGACTTCCTTTTAGCCTCTTTTTTAACATTTCCCCTTACCTTTTTATTTCCAAGTCCTTCCAGGCCTAGGGATTTTATTGTTGGGCCCTGGCCATTGGTGGGATCACAATCTATAGCTTTTAAAATAAAGTTCTCCTCTTTGATCTATAAAGACTCATTCTATGGGAGACAAAGTCCCTTGGTAAAATGCTTTAATCTGACCATTTGGCAAATGTAGGACCTGTATATATTGCTTTAATTTTTTCAGAGAGATACCATTAAACAGCCTTGTAAATAAAGCTAGCAGGTTCCCAATCAGTTTCTATCCCTGGATATATTCTCCATGCAATTTCGCCCATCCCTTGACAAATACAGTGGTGCCTTATAAGACGAGATTAATCCGTTCCGGAAGAACGCTCTTAGCGCGAAATGCTCGTCCAGCG
>JANHZU010003286.1:179370-194772 GCA_032468055.1 Acrochordus granulatus
TTTCTGATTAAATTTTTTGCTCGTCCTGCGGGTTTCTCGCCTTGTGAGTTACTCGTCCTGTAAGGCACCACTGTATAGTAAAGACAACTGATTTTTGACACCACATCCTTTTTTAAAAATGTCACTAACAAACTGTTTCAAGCATACAAATTTTTTTACGCAACTGGTTGGCTCCAGAGGGCTCAGAATGCCAGCCAGTCTGAGTTTCAGCCTACAATCACCAACTGTCAGGAAATACTTTTACAGAACCCAACATGCTTTACTTTTTGTGTCCTCAAAAAGATACATTGGAAACAGACACCCTACTTTTTCAAGAATCATTTTCGTATTACTTCCATTATAATAAAAGTTTTGAAAAGGATAATAAAGAGAGGAAGATGCTACAAATAATTAGAACATTAAATAAATGTATAAATGTAACAGAACTCTGATTAAAATAGTCCAAGAGAATGCATAAATTAATTCATGACATTAACAAATACATAAATATTTTTTGTACTAATAAAGTTTATTTCTAAACTGTTATAGCTTACTATTAAGTCCTGCATATTTGCTAATTCAAGGCTTAAAATCAGTTGTTTTGCTAGTAGAGGAAAGATTTAATTATTTCCATGTCCTTACTAAATTTGTAATCACTTGATATGTTACTTTTGTGATGTCTTGTCTCTGAACTGTATTTTTATTCTCCATTCCAAAGAGCAAAAAATAAAGCCTTTCCTACATTTTTAAAAATTCTTCCAGAATTTTAACAGTTAGAAAAGAAAATTTATTTCAGTCCCATAACAGAGTCCTTGCTCTTTGCAAACTAGCATAATTACATTGTGCTTTAAATGTTGGTGAGAACAGCTGGACAAAACTTGCAAAGGACACTTAGAATTTGTTTCTTGGAAAAGAAAAATGGGAGATGACCAGATAAGAAAGAGAAGATGGGAAAGGAGAGAGAGAGGGAAAGAAAGGCCTTGGCAGGGCAAAAGACAGCCCCCCTAAAGTGGATTGGACCTGCCTCCAGCATCTGATTCTCCAGAGACCTGACCAGCAACACTGGCCCCAGGGACCCGTGGCCTGGTGGGGAACTGTTCCAGAAAGCGACACAGAGATCATCCATAAAATTCCCATTCTCAGCACAGCAGGAGAAACCAAGAGAACCCAGCTGGATTCATAGAATCCACCTTAGCCCCATTAGAAAAACAGAGACTGACCTGGGCAGAAACACAGGCAAGCTGGTTGTCCTTTTCCCGGCTTTCTTGCCTCAGCTTCTCTGTGTCCATTCTTAATTGCTGTATTTTCTGCTCCTTTGAAACAACATCTTTTTGCAAACTGGTCACCAGTCCTGCAGGAAGCAGCAAAGGAAAGTCAAAGCAACAAATTCAGGTCCTAAATCTCATGGCAGTCATGGGGAGTTAAGGGGAGGGGGAGAAGATGTTAACCCCACAAAAGAGGAAAAGGAAAACAAGAAAGAAAGGAAATGCAGCATATGTCAGGGATCTGTTTCTTTAATTGGACCTGTTTTGCATTCTGACTGAAAACTATTACTAAGGAAGCCTACATGAAATCAGAATACCATTGATACATGGGGCAGTCACTTCTTTTTTTCCTTGGCAAAGCTTTCATGCCTAAGGCGGGAATAGAACTTAGTGTCTCTTGGTTTCTACCTGATGCCTTAACCACTATATCACACTGGCTCTCCCCTCTTCTTTAATACAGATGTATTCTGGGATAACAAGCCTTCTTCATGGGTAGGTCACACCACTTGCAACCACATAGATCTAGCAGAAGGGTTATGTTGCCAGTCCTGCCTCTTAAAGGAGTTACATATGGGGTCTGCTCTGTGATGAGATGGCTATAATGTATGTAATATCAAAGATATCTTCTCATACCCTTTCCTAATAATATTTTTATTATGGCACAATTAATGTTTGTTTTTATGGCCTGTTGTAGGTCACCCAGACTAGTCATGTTTGTGAAATGGGTGACAATATAAATGTGATGAATGAATATTTTCTTCTCGTTTTCAGGTAGGAAATGGCCCACAGGGAGCTTCTAAGTTTCTTGGAGCAAGAAATGAAATAGCCAAGGATACCTGTGGTGAGTGAATAGCTCTTCTTCAGCGTTTCATGCTCCTGCTTCCAGTGAGCAATTTGCAGGTCTCGTTCTGAGAGGGAATGGTACAAGACCTCACTGGTGTTTTTTTGCAGACTGGTAACCTGGGAAGAAAAACACAAAAGCAGAAAAGAGAGACATCAAAAGTTCCCTTCCCTTGAAAGAAGACATGTACATTGCCTGCAAATTAAGGCATGTTTTACTTGTCCATTAAAAAGATATGACCACACCCCATTCCCCAGAGCAGCCCCACATCCCCATACCTGTTCCTTCAAGCTTTTGATCTCCTCTGCTTTGGCTTCAGCATCTTTGTCAAGGCTCGTCAACTTATGACGAAACTCAGCATCCTTCTTGGCGAGAGTTGTCATCACCTTCTCATTAATTGCCGAAATCTCGCACTGAAGCTCTGCAATTAAAGTGTCCTTGCGACTGCACTCACTTTCAAAGCCAGACAAGCGGGTGATTTCGTCCCCCAACTTCAAAATGGTCTCTTCCTATATAGAAGAAAAGAGCAGCTTTTCTTCTTCTCTCATCAGAAACACCAAGCAAGATTCATCCACAAATCTACCAAGGGTTCAGTAACTTCTTTATGAAATCAGGAGCCAAGAATTATGAGTGGAAGAAATGCATGCTGCACAAATGGCTAGCAGAAAGACATTTAAACTGGGAATCTGAGTCCCCAAGAGATTACCCAGCCTTGTACCTGGTTGCCTAAAGTCTAACCAATCTTCTGAGGGGCCATTGCAAAAGCAAGAGTTTCTGGATGTTTCTGGGCCCCAACTTGCTATCCTCACCTGCTGTGTTTTACATTTTCATCAGTCCTCTTTGAAAAGGGTTGCTCATCCCTCATGAATTATTTATGCTGTTTCCCCATCCCACTGATATTGTTTTCTTACATATTCCCACAAGCAGCTTTCTGAAATCCGCTCTTTCTCTCCTTAACCACAAATTCATGAAGGGCTAAAACCTTCCTTTTAAAGTCCATCAATCTTGCCTGTGGTTTGGATTCCTGGACACATTTCTTTTTTATGAGAATATTGAGGCTGACAGTCTTTCTGGCTATCATTCTGTTTCCTACCTATGCTGTTCTGACTTGTATTTTACTATGTTATATAGCTAAAAGGCTGTAGGACCAGGATGAATTTTTTGGGGGATGGGGAAGACTGGAGAGAGACATCATTATCCACCATCCATCTTATTTATTTGATTGCTCTCTACTAAATAATATAGCCAGCTGATCCCAGAGTCTCTGGGTAGCAAAGAGTATAAATTGAAGATAATAGAATACAAACAATACAAAAAGCAGATTCTGTATCTGGAAAAACAGCACAAATTCTCACAAACCAATCATCCCACATCAGGCCAAGGCCTGGAAGAAATCCTGGATTCTTAGAGCTGAATTCAAAAGCCAAAGTAGGGCCCACACAACCCTCTGGGGGAATAACACTCCAAAGGCAGATGCTCGGACAGTGAAGGCCTGTTTGTGGGTCCCATCAAATGACCTGTTTAATCAGTGGGATCAAACAGGACAGGCAGAAGTTACAGGAGATAGGCAGCTCTCTTGTAAGGACTTTCCAGGTTCCAAACCAGTACCTTGAATTTCATCTGGAAGCCTACTGGTAATGTGTGCAGCTCACATAGCAAAGGTACTACATGGGCATACCATGGCATGTCCATAACTGCCTTGACTCTGCCTTTAGGGACAGCTGCAGCTTCTAAGCAGTTGTCAAGGGCAGTCCCATGAAGAATACACTGCCAAATGCAAGATGACCAAAACAGGAGTCCATGTCTAAAGGGCCTCCTAGTCCAGGTACGAACACATCTGCATTTGTGCGAAGGCCTTCTTGGCCACAGCTGCCACCTATCCCTTGAGCAGTCCAGGAAGACCCCCAATTATGCACCAGTCCCAAAAGGGAAAATGTTACCCTATTCAGGTCTAAAGAGAAAAGATCTCCAAATATCAACTCAATCTTGCCAGGGCTGATGGACTTTCTCCTCCCCTTTTAGCTTTTGCACAAAACTAATGCAATCTCCAGCAGTTTACATCAGGCAATCACAAGCTTGGGACAGGTTTTGTCCACCTTGGTGATGTCCTCCAGATACAGATACCAGAAGGGACTCAGAATCTCTCTGAGTGAGGAGCTCTCCTCACCAGAAAAACTCAGCTCAGCTTTGCTGCTGGCAGGCAGAGCTTGCCTACAGGGAGAACCCAGAGCAGCCTTGCCCAGAAATGCCCTTTCAGGCTCTCTGGAAGTCCTCAGACTGGGGAAGGCATAAAAACAGAGGCACTCACCTTCTCTTTAAGAAGCACATCTCCTGGGTGGCTACTTGTGAAAGGGCCAGGAAGGGCTCCATTTCCTGGAGCAGAACAGAAAAGAAACTGACATCCTCTAGACACCCCATTGATACAGAGGGCATCTCTTCTGATTTTTTAAGGAAAAACAGAGTGAATATCAACTCCAAACTTGCCTTTCCACTTTCTGGAAAAGAGCTGCTGGACCATCAGGGTAGGCTCAATGGTTCCAGGGATGCCCTGCCCGATCTCTCCATACCTGATAGGATGGCTGGAGACTGGCTGGAAGCATCAGGAGAGAAGACAGGGGAGGAGATGGTCTTGCCCCAGGCGCTCCCAGGCCTCTTTCGAAGGGGGGGATGAGGCGACACCCCACTGGTTGTATAGGGCCAGTTAGAGTTGGCAGGCGAGGTCTGCTGTTTGGGCAGCAATGGAAACTGGGAAGCAGCTGCTGGCATCAGAGGGGAGGCTGTCTCAGTAACCACCTGGATTTGACCCGGCCAGGCAATGCGCCGATTCACCAGAGGACAAGGCACCTGCTGGAGCACATGGGAAGAAACTTTTCTGCCCCTGAATCCTTTCCCTGGTAGACCAGGTGCCTGTGAGCTAACGAGAAGCGAGCCTGCAGAGGCAGCTTAATCTCCTGGAACAAAAGGTGAAATAGGGGAGAGAGGCCTTCTTCTCACTACGGCCATATCTGCAAGGCATCATTTGTTGGGAGAAGTAAGTAAGGGACCCCTTTGCATCTATTAAGGCCTTGCTCCTGGAAAGGTTGGTCCTTTGGGGTACTAGTCATGAGAATAGGAGGCTACTTGGGGAATCCAAAGTCTGACTGTCTCCCTTCTTGTACACCGAGGCAAGTATTTCCATCTGACAGATCCGATGACCAATTAGCTCTGAAAACTTCAGCTAGTCAGCCTCATGCTCTGTGAGAACTTGAATCCACCTCTCCCCAGTGTTATGCATAATACTAGATGACCTTCATCCCACTGGATGGGGAGGGAGGCCCCTGAGGTGAGCTGATCCCCAGGGAGCCAATGGCTATCACAGCAGGGCGAGAATTCCAGGGTTGCCAGTAGGGCATGATGGCCTTCCCAACCAGCTGGCAGGGATCAAGAAAGGCATTAGCTGCCCTCTAGAGAAGTTTCCTGTATCCCATAGTTCCATGGCTGTCCCCATTTTCAGCACCCTTCTTACCTGAGGTGGATGGTCCAGCACCAGCTCAAAGGCTGGCCCACCAGAGCCGAAGCGCAGAAAGTCCCCTGGGCTCACCTTCACAGCCACATTCTGGATCTGGCAGTCATTCACAAAGGTGCCACTACCTGTGTTGAAGTCCCGAAGAATGAAGCTGTGCTCGGCATCGCTGAACTCAAGGGCTGCATGGTGATCTTCCAACCCTGGAGACTGAAGGGGTACTTTTTCATTTAATTTTGCATTCAGAGTGCAAACAAAACACAACACCGCACAGAGAGGCAGGGTCAAAAATATAGTCTCTGAAGGGAAAAATGGGAGACTTCTGAAAAACCTTGCCAAAAAACTGAAGGGACTTGTCCAGTAAATCTCTAAGAATCAGACACGATTGAATCAAAGAAAAAAAGCAGCAGTTGTCAACTTGGTGGACCTTGGCCCTCAACCAGTAAATTCCGCACCCAAGTCTCAAGCAATTAGATCCATGTGTATGTGAAAATACAATTCCCTCAACAAAATTTGGCCCATCCATGATTATTTTGGACAAGTTTGCTCTACAAATCTCCTCCTTTTATGTTCAGAATCAGTTATTGGCTTAGCATGAAGTTGCTCCTTTAATTCTCAGATTATAAGTTTGAACAGATTCAATGAAGTGGGAGAGCTTTGGGGGTGGCCTCCCAGACTCCTCCAGGAATTACATGCAATGACCAATATCCTATACAGAACATGCATGCCTTTACCTTAAGTATGATGTCTGAATCGTCGTTCTTTCCTATTGTAGTTATCTTTGGCCTGAGTGTCAAGATGCCATCCGAACTCCTTAGAAAAGCCTTCATTCTCCCTGCCAGGCAACATATGTGAGAAAGCACTGAGAAAGTACCATTTGAATATTTGAGAGGCCCTGGGTGAAGGGGGTAAGTTACACAAGTTGCCATTGCAAAAGCAAAGGCAGCCCTCTGATTCTCACTTTCAAAGTTTACTCACTAAAAACCATCCTGGGATGAAAGTCTCTAATTCATTTTGCACCTGAGAGCTTTGCTTAATTGGGAATGTGTCAGGCCATTTTTCCTAATTTAGCCCACTTTACAAATCCTCAGCTTGCAGCTTCCACAGAACCCTGCCCATGTGGCTGAAGGGGAACTAGAATAATACCATCCAAAGCATTTGGCAGGCACTGTGTTGGAAAAGACTTGAATTAGACAGTAAGGATCCCACAGTGGTACTTTGGCCACATAATGCAAAGAGAGGATTCATTAGAAAATACTTTGATGCTGAGAAAGATTGAAGGCAAAAAGAGAAGGGGACAGTGGAGGATGAGATGGTTAGAGAGCATAGTCAGTGTGATGGGCATGGGCTTGGGTGGACTTTGGAAGGCAGTACAGGAGAGGAAGGCCTGGCATGCTACAGTCCAGAGAGTTGCAAAGAGTCGGACATGACTGCATGACTGAACAACAAAAATCCCATCATGGGGTATTCTGAAATAACTAACAGGAGTTTTTAAATCCCTACCTTAAAATTGTTTACCCAGGTACTTCAGCCCTGCTTGGGTAATGAATTCAACTCCATGGCTCCAAACCTCCATGACTGGGGAATTACAGCCCTATGATCCAAGACATCCACAGGCCACTAGGATGATGGGGAAACTCTCCACCCCATGCAAAGCATTCCCCAGTGGGGATCTAGAGTTGGGAGGGGTCCTTGAGATGCTAAGATCTAAAGCAAGAGCTCTGCCCTTGGCTGCCTGGCAGACTGCCCTCCCTCCCTTGGTCAACAGGTAGGAGTAAGGAGAGGTGGCAACCTAATGGGGCCCCTCTTCTTTGCCTTCGTCTGGTGCCAGGGCTGCCCTCAGGGCAGAGGCATCAGGGAACTTCAAAGACAATCCACACCCGGCACTGCCTAGTGCAGAAGCCAAACAAGATTGAGCAGCCACTGGGACCAGCCTGCCTCTCCAGCCCTGGGCCACAAAGCCTGCTAAGGGCCTCCGTAAGATCTGGGGCGCTTTTACCCGGAGATAAAACCAGGGAGAGGCAGGTCAACTTCCAAGGCCTCCCGTGGTGAGGCTGCCCGAACCAGCCAGAGACACAGGCTGCTCTCTGCTTTGCCTCCTCCATCGCAGAGTAGCAATTGGGACTTTCCTCTCTGCTGGATCTGGCATTTGGGGATTGCAATTGGTCATGCAGCTTCCCTTTTGCTGGTTCCCATTTCATAGGCAACAGTAACAAGAACGTCCTCGAGACCGGAGCTATTACGGGAGCGGGCGAGGCCCTTTGAGGCACCTGCAGCACCTGCGGGGGCTGCGAGGGGCACCCGCCATAGGGCCTGAGGAGGCGGTCCAGCGCCTGCGTCCCACCTTGAGTCTTCAGGGGCCTCGCCTAGGATGACTTGCGTGGACGGGCCCCTCTTCAAGGGGCAAGCCGAGGGCCACAACAGTAGCGGGGGCGGGGCAGAAACTGAATCCGGCGTCACTTCGTTTCCCCACAATTAACTCGTCAGAGCAGCCCCCAGCGGGGGTCCCTTGTAAGCTCCCACCCGAGCCCCCCGTTTCCGGGGCTGACGGGAGGACTACAAGGCGCATGTTCTCCAGCTGCCGCCCAGCCCCCCCGAAGAGGAACGCGGCGCTCTGCACGCGCTCAGAGAAACGTCGACACTCACCGCGGCCTTCCCAAGCGCTGCCGGAGCAGGCCCGCCGAGGCGCCGACCCGCCTCCCGCCACGCGGAGCCGTGCCCACGGCAACCGTGCTAGGCCACACCCTTCCACCGGAAGGACCACATCTCTACGGCAACTGGATTCGTGCGCGCCGAGGCGGGGGCCAATGGGCCCCGTCCCCATGGAAACCGGGCGTGGCTGTCCGTCCGGCGCACGCACATCTCCCGCGTCCTGATCACCAAGCCGCTCCACGAAGCGTCAGTCCCTGGGCGGACTCCAACTCCCAGAATTCCCTAACCAGTGCTTCAAGCAGGAAAGCTGGGCTTTGAAGTCCATTCATCTTGAACCGTGCTAATTGGAGAGTTCCGAAAGTTGAAGTCCACCCATCTTAAAGCATGCTAGGGAATTCTGGGAGCTGAAGTCCTTCGATCTTAAAGGAGCTGAGGTTAATAAACCCTGCATTAAATTACAATGGGCTGATTGCCCTGTACGAGCCTCACCAACACTCCCAGCAATGCCCTGCCCACATGGCATGCAAAGTTCTGCCCCATGGCACAAGGAATAGGAACCCCAGAGAGATACTTGGACCCCATTCCTTCCCCATTCTTCAGGCACCCCTTGAAACAAAGCCAGCAAACTCCAGATCTCCAGAACATCCCTTGCAGCTGGAAAAAGAGGATATAAACAACCACCTTGATTGAAGTAAGGGAGCAGCGCAGCTCTCACCCATTTATTCTTTTTTTTAAAAAAGAGTTTTGTCTCCTTGCTCTCCCATTCCACCTTAAAAAAAGGTTACATACTCTTGGAAAAATAAGTTTCACATTTCAAGTTTAGCAGCTGCAAACCCTAAGAGGAACAGGCGGTGGAGAGTCCAAGAGCCCCTCCCCAAATACAGACATTCTTGGGCCTTGCAGTGGATCCCAATGCTCAGGTATGGTGGCATCTGGGAGATTTGAGAAGTTCTCTTTGGCTGTTGCAACATTTGATTTCTGTGTGGCGAAACATCCTGTAAGGCACCTGGGTTTTCTTCATGTCGCCTAAAATCCACGTCTGGTGAAAAAGGAGGTGGTATCTGAAACCCCAATGAAGGGGAACTGCCACAAAATCCTAAAAATTAGCCTGGTGAGCATACCAAATAATTGGAGTGCAAGTTTGGGGAATAGGCATTACTAAACAGGTATATAAAAATGACATAATTTAGAAAAAATACACACACATATATATACACACGCATATATATACACACACACAAATGCACATACAAACACCCAAAAAGGTTCATATTGCTAAGATGGTATCAAACACCCCCGACGTTGAGCTGAATTTCCAGACACAGGATTTGGCAATCTTTCCAAACTTTGCATCCAGCAAATTGGAGAAGAGAGTTAAAGAAGAGAGCACCAGGGCCAAGTTCAATGGAAAAGATCCCTTGGATCGGAAAAAAAAAAGAGTATTTCAGGAATCCTAGATATGCCAGGTTTCTACTGGCATCATGAGAAATTCTGAGAAAAAAGACCACCGAGGCATTCTGTGAGATGCTGGTGCTGCGAGGTGCACCACCCATTTCTTTCAGAGCTGGCACTGGTCCTACTGGGAAACTGAACCACAGGGGTTCCGACTCAGATTGAAAGCTTGTAACTTGTAACACTGACCCCCCTCCCCCAGAAACCAAGCACTTCCTAGTGTTTTCTGCAAGGCATCCTTCAAGAGGCTTCAAGGCTCCTCCTGGGCATCTGGAAACTTGGGGGGGATCTCGTTGTACTGAGGAGGGGGGGTCAGTGGCTCAATGGTGACCCGGCCAGGAGGGGTGCCCCCCAGCTGGAGGTTCTTCAGATGCAGCTTCTCAGACTTAATCCTGCGCACTTTCAAGGGCTTCAGCCGTTTGCTCAGCCGGGAGCTCTGCCTGGTGGGTGGGCGCTCCCCACTGGGGCCAGAAGCTGCCCCTGTTGCCGCTGCGGGGGGTCTGGTAGGGAGGCTTTCATCCAGGCCTGTGAGAGATTCATAGGATGGAAGAGAGATGCTGATGCGGGTCCTGTGCTCAGCCTCCAACCTGCGCTCTGGGTAAACACCATTGACCACCTCCTCGTAGCTGGGCACATAATAGCGGGAAAGGCTCTCGTTGTCGTCTTCTTGGCTGTGGGGAGCATACGAGACATGACTGCTCAGAGGGCCAATCATTACATGTGGGTCTCTCTCTTTGAAACATTTCTATCCTCCACCCCTCTTTTTACAGTAAATGCATTTAAGGCTAGGAATGAAAGCCCCATCACCAAATGCCAAGGTTAAAAATGGCAACATGTCAGCAATCGAGGAGAAACTGTTGCAATTAATGCTTGGATCTCCCTTGCTACATAGTTGCACAACAGTGGCTTCTTCCTCTCTTTCCCCTCCCCAATACCCAGCGAACAGCAGATAATTGAGGGCCCCTCATGAACCCTCATCTCTCCAGGTCATGAAAAGAGGATGTGCCCACATTTGGGTTAAGGCTTAATGCAGTTTGTTCAGTTTTGGCCTGATACAGGATGAGAACATGGTCACAGGAGTCTGCAAATGGGGACTGAAGGCTCTGTAATACCTCAAAATCAAGAAGTTCTATCAACCATATTAAAAGCAATCACCTGATATAATGGTTAATTCACTGTACACTCAGATGTTGAGGCTTGCTTGGTGGGGTTTGGGTTAAACTGCAGTTTGGTATGGCTCCTGCTCTTTGGATTCAACTCTTAGGATCTTACCCAGGATCTGAAGTCACATCTATAAGGACAGGACCCACCTGGGGAAGACTGGCTTAGGTTGTGTGAACATGGCCCCCACAATTAAACAAACCATAACTTCTGAAGAAGCCCTTGGTCTACCTATCCTCACATTTCAAGCCAATCACAGTGAAGGTTGATCTGAATCCTAATGCTGTTACTTATCTGCCCGAGAGCAGACCAGGGCCTCTTAACAGGAGATCCACAAGGAGGTTTAAACTGCTTAGCCTCAGATGCTAAGCAACAGCCATGTGTGGAGAGAAAATGTTGCATTTGTTAGGACTTGGAATCCCTTCATGGCCAAAAGGAGATGGCAGTCAGGATTTAATTCTGTTACACCCTGTTCATGGCTGGCCATTAAGTGCACACCAGGAACTGGGGTTTAAAAGAAACTCCAGGGAATGTGAAGCATGCTGGTAGTTAAAGGTTCTCTTTCCCTGAACTCAGGTGCCCAAAATCTAGATGGAAAAATGGCCCTCCTTTGTTCACTGCCCATGCTCACCTGTCCTCTGGGGGAGGCCGCTCTACCGAGGGCTGTGGGCGTATCTGAATGATGTCATCTTCGCGGTGCCTCTGCTTCCTTTTGTCTCGGACAGTTAGACATATCGAAAAGAGGAGTAGAAGGATGCCAGCCCCAACCAATACAAAGGCCACCGAAAAGGTCTTGTTCCTGTGCAAGAGTCCTTTATTAACCTCAGTCTCGTTGTGATGATGGTTGCTGGCTGGGTGAGGCTTGGCAGTGAGGCCAAAGCCCGGGACCAGATTCCAGACAGCCATAATGATTCCAAGGAGCAACATGCCCAGCCCAATGGCTGTCAGGGCATAGTGGGAGCTGTTGCTGGACCTGGACTGGGCCATCCTCGATGCCCTCTAGCCCTCTCAGGGGAGACCCAGGGGATGCCCTCTTCCTCTGCTGATGAAGGCCCTGGGCTGGGTTTGCTCAGAAGATCTGAGTGGAAAAGAGGGATCTGGAGAAACAAAAAGGATCTGGGTCACATATGTATGTATGTGGGTTTGTGATTAATTATCCTCTGAAAATTTTAGCTTTTGTTGCAGTCACATTTATATAGTCAGTTATTTTCTTCCAAAACTTCGTTAAATATAGGACATTGTAAAATAATGTGTATTGAAGAAGCACTATCCTCATTACATCTCCAACAAAATGCTGGTTTTGGCGATCCTTTCCCAAGTATTTTTACTCTTTTGTTTAACCTAAGTGAAAGATTTAATCCACATACACACACACCCATAAGAAGGTGTCATGTCAGGTCCATTCTAAAAAGGAACCAGGAAAGGCGTGAAAGAAGGGGCCCTTGTCAAATCTGCACACTCTATTTCAAAATGGGTGGGGTGTGATGGGGCCTGTTTCTGGTGACAGGGAAAGGCAGAGAAAAGAGAAGGAAAGGAAGCATCATTAAATATAATGTTAAAGAAGTGCACACACACCCATGATGATCATTTTGGAGGAAGTGGAATGGAGCCATGCCCTGCCTGAAAAGGAGCAAGAACCAGAAAGGATATGAGCATGGCTGTTTTGTAAGCAAACAGAATGAAATGCACCTTCAGATCAGTTATGGATGGCTGGATTTAATGGCTGTTAAATCCTCCTGGAACCAAGCAGGAAAAGTAAAAAGAGATCTTCCACGGTGAAGATTTTATTTATCTTTCCTTTCACCAGAATAGATAAGGGGTGGGCAGCTTTCTTTCTCACTTAGGGGATCTTGAAATCTGCCATCCTTTTAAAGCAGTGTTTTTCAAGCTTGGCAACTTTCAAAAATGTGGACTCTAACTCCCAGAATTTCCCAACCAATATGCTTCAAGCATGAATTCTGGGAATGGAAGTCCATCCAGTTTAAAGCACACTGGCGGCTGGAGAATTCTGGGAGTTCAAATACAACATCTGAAAATTATCAAGTTTTGAGAAACATTGTTTTAGAGCTTCTGGCACAAGTGGGCCAAAATGCAATTCTTGGAAGACTCTCACAACTCGCCGGGGATGGGTTTAAATGTCTCCAAATAGCTATTTTTCCCTTGTCTACTGCTCTGGGAAAAGAGGACAGATATATGAGCAGCCCTATTTTTTGGGTTCTGCCTTTATCCACCACTAGCTTTAATTCCAACCCCATGGAGTAACACGTTTCCAAATATTCAAGCACACCAACAGACATTTGGCAAACTGTTTTAGATCACAATTTATTGTGGAGTAGCTGCAATCCAAAAATAATGCTAAAATGAAAATAGAACCTCACACATAGTTTTAACAAATCCCACCAGACACAGATCCATACATGCTAAGGAAGATTAGCACATATTAAAAAAAATAAAATCACCATAATAGATCA
The DNA here is from genome assembly GCA_032468055.1 of Acrochordus granulatus. NCBI lineage: Eukaryota > Metazoa > Chordata > Lepidosauria > Squamata > Acrochordidae > Acrochordus > Acrochordus granulatus. The sequence continues at coordinate 192,694 of JANHZU010003286.1, forward strand.
ATGCAAGCTTGTCTACAAAGAAAAATGCAGAACAGCTTTGACTGTATTACTGAATGCCATTCTTCATTTCCATTTCAGGAACCACCAAATGGGTCTGCTCATTTAAAGTAAATCATTGTTAGCATTAACCACTTTCTTCTTCCAGATGAACACATTGGAATTAATTTTCTGTAAATGCTCCCAGTTGTGAAGCTAGAGAAATAGGGACACAGTTTGGTTAGCAATAAAACCTAAACAAACCCTAAACAAAAAAAATCCTCTTCACTCCTGAGAACTTCACAGCTGCAATCAGACAATCATCTTGGCAACCCATTGAAGCAGTTTGCCAAGGCTTTCTGGAGGGAGAGCTTTTTATTTCCTGATGGTCTTCCATCCCAGTCAACCCAGTTTGCTTTGTGGGATCAGCCAGGGTTGGCTGATGCTACTGTCCTTCTGGGCAAAGGATACCTTGTCTCTATACTCATCCCTAATTTAATCTGGGCTCTTGCGCAGTTCCCATCCAAATAAAACCATCTTGCCTGGCTGACATTTCCCTGGTTGCTTCTGAAGTTGAACATAATCCAACTGAGAAGCAAGGAGGAAGCAGGTAATGCAGCTCCCACTGAGGCAAGGCTCAGAAAAGGGCCCGCTCTGCTTATCCCATCTCAGTCCCTGCCAAAAACCATTATGCACAGTCACCAGACAGCTTGCCAGACCCCAAAAGCCAAAGCTTCAGGGTTTCTACTCTATGCCACTTCTAAGAAACACAGCCTGCAGCTTTACCCACTGGATGGGAAGCACATGGAGGGAGAGGCCGCTCTGTCAGGAGGCAACAAGATGTTTTCCACAGAGGTATGGTCCGGGTTGCCACCTGGCTCAATGGGAATGAGCAGAAAGAGACCAGATAAGAGAGGGGTGAGTCTCCCAGGAATGCCTTTCAAAATTCCCTTTCTGTCCCTGTTCAACTGCCTTCAGAGAGAGGAAAGGTGGGCTGAGCAATGGAAAAATGGCAGATTCCAAGGGATTTGCAGAAGTGCAAAGCTGAAGAAAAGCCAACATTGCTAAACAAGGACACATAAACACATCCACATAAAATGGAGGATTTGCAGATGGCAATGAATGCTGACAGAAAGATGGCAGGATTTTTTTTAAAAGGAAGAAAAGCCAAACAGGTAATAGAGAGAGGAATACCAGAAAAAAAGCACCTCTGGCCACCCCCCAATGAAAAAGCGAAGGGACTCTTCTGCATTTCTGCAGCATCTGCTTCTTTCATATTGGGTTTCCTTCACAGGGGAATAAGATAAAACAGCATTTCTATGCTAGCAAAGTGTCTGAAGCCGCACTCAAGAGTTTGGATTCTTGTCAATTATACAATTAGTGTATGGAAGGAAAATGACGTGGGCAGAAGAAAATTAAAGCCGGGCCTTCTGAAAACAAATGCAATGGCAAGAGAGAGAGAAAGAGGAAAATAAAGAAAGGTTGGAATAGAGGACTGGGAACACCTGAACAGAGAGGTATGACCTCCATTCACCAATCTAGCCTATTTGATTTGATTTATGACCTGCCATAGGCCCCTTATTAGTCCCTGTAAAAATCAGTGTGTTTTCATTTTGAGGCAGAAAATACAAGAAAACTAGCCTACCCCTCAAAAATGCACAGAAACATTGGAATTCCATCCATAAAAAATGCATAGAAATAAATCTGAAGATTGTTTTCCTCATTAATCCAATCGTAGGAAGTAGTCTGATTCCAAAAAGACTTGGATCCAACTTGTCACATAGTTAAAATTGGGATAAACTCCATAAAGGAAGGACATAAACAGCATTTTAAAAAGAGCAGCCCTGTTCCCTGGAGAATTGCCATAGGGGAGTATGTATTTACAAGCATGAAACCCACAATGACCTTGTTTCCAGTGTGTACCAACTGTGGAAGAACTCTTGGTATTTGCTTGCATCACCAAGGATTGAATGATTGCAATGAGATGGCTCCAAACTATACTGACAGTATGATACATTTTACTTGAGAATGAAATCCTTTAAACTCAACATCAGATTTGCATTCTTTAGCACCATTTAAACTTCACTGATCCCAATTGTGGCA
>JANHZU010003286.1:210781-221744 GCA_032468055.1 Acrochordus granulatus
TCCTAGGTTCCTGGTTCAAGTGCCGGCCACTGGCCTAGTCACTCTTCAGGAGCCTGAACCAAACTAATCCCAACACAGGACAAAGGAGGATACTCTCACCTTGCCGGTCCACTGTGTGCTGGGGGTGGGCGTGGTAGAGTGTCTGTTGGCTCTGCCGGATGGCGGCTGTGAGTGGGAGGTCGGCCTGCATCACCCATTCCTGGTTTCCGTTGAGCACCGTCTCACCAGGCATGGCCAGCGAGTGCCGCTTGGGCACGTCCTTGGTTAGGGTGGCTAAGGATTGCTTCGCCTGGGCAGGAGGGAAGGGAAGCATGAAAGAAGTCAGCTGCCAAGTCTTGCTGGCACAGGCGGGGATGCCCCATGTTGGAGAACCCAACTGCTGCTCTGCCCAGCGGGTCTCACAACCCCAGAACATGTCATGCAGCCCACCAGGTTTGCTTGGACTTTGCAGTTCCTTCAAACCGGTCCTCCAGATGTTGGGTAGATTCCAACTCCAGGGCTGGATGAGTTTTGTTATCCCAACATCTGGAAGGGAGGCACCTTTGGCTGTGAAAAAGCCAGCAAATCAATGTGGATTTAATCTCTGTGACATGGCCAAGGCTTAATCCTAAATTGAAAAAAAAATTAGGGATGTCAGAAGGCCTTCATTCAAAGGAGAAGCAAAAGATTCTCACCATGGCTAGCTCAGCTTCCAGCTCCTTCATCCGGTTGTCTTTAAGGTCCAGCTGGGAGCGAAGGGTACTGGCGTGGTCCGTGGCCTCCTTGGCTTGCCGCCGCAGCTCCCATTTCTCTCGTTCCAGCAAGTCCTTTTCTTTTGCAAGGGCCTTCACTGCATCCTCACTTTCCTGCATGGTCAAGGGAAAGTCCAGGAGGGTGGACTTTATTCATTTCTTTAAGACTGAAATGGCCGCCCATCTTAAGAGCACCATTCTGGGCAGCTCATCCTCATCTCCATGGGCCTCTGGTGCCCTCCTCTGATGCACAGTTCTCCCCACTACCATCCTCACCCTCCAGGGGCCCCTCTCCACAAAAAGCTTCAAATTGAACAGGGGTCAAATAAATTATTACAATGTGATGTAAATTTTACCTCCTCCATCATCAGACAGAGACAGAAGATGGAAGGCTCAAAGATGCAAGGAAATTACAGCAAAAATCTGCAAGCATCGGCATAGCATAGCAGATTCACCTCTGGCCAAAGAATGCTGTGCAGTCTGTAATCCAGCAGCAGCAAGTTCCTTCAGGGCCAAGAGACTGACCCACAGAGGCAAAAGGGCTTCTAGTGGTAGAGCAATTCAGAGCTCTAGCATGGATTTCCTTAAACAGCATAACTGCACATCTTTTTTTTGAATAATACAATTGCTCAGAATCTCTGGGAACTTCCCCATGACTTACAATCACAGCAGTTTGCTCAGCTAACTCTTAAACCATTTTATATTCATATTTTCTATATATTTACAGGTAGTCCTTGACTGACGACCACAATTGGAACCAGAATTCGATTTTATAACCTTTTTGGCCATGGTTGTTAAATGAATTACATGGTCGTCAAGTGAATATGGCTTCCCCCACTGACTTTACTTGTCAGATGCCAGCTGGGAAGTCACAGGTGATGATCATGTGGCTGGGATGCCGCAACTGTTGTAAATATACTCCTGTTGCCAACTGCTTGAATTTTGATCATGTGTCCATAGGGATGCCCCGACACTTTTAACTGAGAAGAGTCGCAAGTCATCTTTTTCAGTGCTGTTGTCTATTTGAACAGTTGCTAAATGAATGGTTATAAGTCAAGGACTACCTGTATTCTAAGGAGGAGTGCTACTGTTTTGTGTTTTATGCTGTGTGCCATCCAGAGTCACACATGTATGGGTTGGGCAGCCCACACATCTTGTGAATGAATGAATTAATGGAGTGCCAAGTAACATGGCAGCCCTCCAAATCTCACACCTGCTGGATCCTCCTGCCTGCCACAGTCATCACAATTCCCCTGGGTCAAGCACCCCTTTCCTTTTCCCCCCAGTCTAACCTTCCGGTGCTGCTCGTAGTTCCGGATAAAGTCCCGCAGCTGCTCCTCCCGGCTTTCCAGGGTGCTGTAGAGCTGCTGCATCTGATTCACCAGGTCGCTCTTCTCTCCCTTCAAACGCTTCCGATCAGCTTTCATGGCTGGGAGAAAAAGGCAAGGGAAGGAACGGCTTAGCTGCACCAGAAGGATAAGCCCCCCGCTGCAAGCCAAAGGGGCTTGATGTCATTTTAGGCTGCCTCCTTTAACTCTTGTGAATTTTTTTTATCTTTTTCACCTTGTGTTAATTCTGTTTTGGACATTGTTTTTTACTGCACTTTTATGGTTTTTATTTCTGAACTGCCCAGGGTCGCTCAGGTGAGATGGCTGGTGTAGAAATTTAATTAATAAATAAATACATTCCTCCAAGGACGGTGGCTGGATCTGTGGCAGGAAACTGTTCTGTTTGGTTCTGTGTGGCTGGATCCTGCATCTAGCCCTGAGCACCCCAGTTGGTTCGGAGAGAAAGGCAACAAAGACAATCAGAGAAGGGAGAGTGAAGGACCCAGAGGGAGGAGGGGGAAGGTATCCCAGAAGGCAGGGCAGGGAATAAGAGATTTAAGTGACAGGAAGGAAATTCCAGCTAAATTTAGGAAAATATAAAAATAGGAATAAAAGCTTAAGAGTCCTGACCAGCCCAGGGGCTTTAATCTGGGTTCTTGCCTTGAGCAAGAGGGCTGGACCTTGGGGCCGCTCCAGCTGTAGGAATCTGCTGCTCTAGTGGGAAGGGGGTCCACCAGTGATGGTTTCCTCCAAAGGCTGCCTCCTTTCTGCCAGGGTCCTGAATGAGCCAGGATCAGATGGACCCAAATGTTGGGAGTGTGTGCTTGTGAGAGTGTGATTGAGCAGGGACAGAACTTTTAGCTTCAGCACCCCGCCCCCAATCTCCATGGGAAGGAGCTGAACGTGGCCCCAAGAGAAAGGGTTTTTCCCTGCCCATCTTCCAGAGACAGTGGATCGATGCAGAGACTGCTTAATGCGGAAAGCAGCCAGAGGAAGAGGAGGGGGGATTTGGGGCTGAGCCTCCAGTCCTGTCATGATTGGAGCACAATATCCCAGAACAAGGCATCATGGCAGAGCCCCAGAGTGCCTGGGGATATAAAAGGAAAGGATGCCCTTTCAAACTGCCTGAAATATGTCCAGCTCCCAAAGGGAAGGGGGAACACAACTATAGTTGCCATGGAAATGGAGGGGGCTCTGCGAAATTGCTTCCATTTCATTTTGGAGGAAGCCAAACACCACAACCCCACTGAAGCCGGAAGGGAGGCATGCCTGTGCATGCCTCTCTGGGGTGCAACGGGAAGGCAGCATCAGCATTTCTTCCCCCAGGAGAACCTGCCAGCTTCCACCCATGAGCGGAGTGCAAGAGATGGTGCTGAGCAGAATCTGGATCCCTTTTGTCTCAAGCAGGCTGCATGATCTCTATGGGGCTCACTCTTGGGCATGGCTGATGCCATTGAGCCTAGCACACACACGATCTCGGGGGTTGCAAATGGCCAAAGAGATCTTTGCATTCCAGGCCCTGGAATTGGGGTAGGAAGGGCTGCACAGCAATTGGGTGGGGGACGTGCATGGTGGACGATCATGGAGGCTCTTAGAATGGGTTAAAAATGGCCCTGCAAACATCAAGAGACAGATAACCACCCTCAGCCATTCATCTCTAAGAGGTTACAGGCAGGAAGAGCCTGGCTAGCTGGGTCTGGGGTGAGTCCGGATTGGAAGTCCAGATTGGACAAGCAGAGCCCAACCAGAGAAGGGGTAGAGATCTTGAATAATTGAAATGCTTCCCAGCCAGTCCAGATCGAGCAGGTCTAATGCTTTGGAAGAGTCTTAAGAAAAATAATCTGGTGGGCAGCCCAGGTGTGTTGGAGGGTCATGTCTGTCCCCCTGGGAGAAGATTTTCCAAAGGATTCTTGAGAGATTTGGCTTCCAGGGCCATCTCCTACTGCCATCTTCATGGCCATTCCTATGGAGTATTTAAACACATTCATTTGAAAGAAAACGGGACTCTTGAATGAACTTTCTGCAAATGAGGCAATGAAGGATTCGCTCAAATCCAGCAGCGGGAGTAGAGAACACTCTGGCTGAATTAAGTGGCTCTTGTCACTGGAGATCAGGGGTCCCTGGCCAAATGGGAACCCATTTTACCTGTCCAGGGCAAAGTCTTATTCAGGAACAACAGAAACACCAAATGCTGTTTTAAAATCTCCCTATGGTTTTCAAGAGTTTTCTTCTTCTGCAAAGACAGAGTGTGGCTTTCTGTCTTTTCTTCAGAGGCTACAGATCCTTTTTACTTTTTCTTAGGGGTATTTTTGAGCTGACTAGTTTGCTGGGGTGGAGGACAGGGGGGGCTGCTTCAGTCTTCCCTTAGGGTTGAGCAGAAGCATGAGAAACTGGGGAGGCCGGAAGGGAGAAGGTTCAACAAAAGACACACATGCACACACAAACCCCTTGCCAACTCATTGCCAAATAAGTGCAAAAACAGGTCATTGTCCCTGATAATTTCACCAACACTTCCTCCTGAAAACAAATTTTCTTCCATCCCCTTTCATGAGAGCTGCCAAAAAAAAAACGCAGATAAACTTTCAGCACTATGTTGCTTCTAGCAACCGCCTGCTTACAGCTGGAACCTTGCACAACCTAGGCATCAATTAACAATCCGGTGATTGTTAATTGATGGCTCCTGGAGGGTAGGGTCTCAAACCACCCCAGGACAGTTCGAAGGGAGAAAGAGGCAGACTGGAGAGCTCCCTGCCCCCTTCCGGAAAGCAAACCCTTTTCCTTCATCTTCCAGAAGGAAAAGTTCTCCCGAATCCCAAAGCTGGGAACAAAATCTAATTTATATGCATATCCCTGAAGCCTGCACCAAGCACCCCTCAGCAGTTGGCAAAGACCAGAAGCTGCCCTTTGCTAACTAGCCTGTCCTTCCAGTCTGCAAAGAACAAGCACCAACTGATGCCAACATGAAAGGAGGTACCCTGTAGAAAATAAGGGGGCTGAGGGTGATTAGGGAGTTTTCTGCCCCGGCTCTCCAAATAACCGGGGGAAGGGTACTGGTGTGATATCAGTGAGGAGCTCCCGATGGTTGATGGCTTACTTTAACTCACCACTTCCAAAATCTCAAAAAGTAAAAAGAAGAGCTGGACTCTGCCACTTTCAACTCAAGTTACAGGGAAGGAATCCCTGAAAAAGTCAAGAAATGGGGCACCGCCACTTCTCTTTTGGCCTTGGCCAGCCAGAAGCCCCTGGGCTTCCCAAGGGCAGGGCTCAGGCAAACAAGCAACAGGCCTCTTGTTTTCAGAACCAGAGGAATCCTTGTACTTTCTGAGTGTGGCTTCATGGTAACCACTTTGGAAGCTGTCTTACCCATTCAGCCTCCTGGGATAAATTCTGAAATAGCCAGCCTGTTTTTTTCTGATTTCCTTCTGCTCTTTGGAAGCTCTTCTAGATGAAAAGTCTTAGAAAACTCAAATGCTCTCCTGCTACTGATGCCATTTGACAGGCCTTAATGATCCAATAGCATCACTCTGGATCTACCTACCTACACACATGTATATGTGTGTGTGTACTCTGCCTTTATTATTTGTATAGGTGATGAACATATCCAATATACCTTTCTCCTCCTATTTTCCCCACAACAACAACCCTGTCAGGTGGGTTAGACTGAGAGTGATTGGCCCAAGATCACTGAGCTGATTTTCATGGCTAAGTTGGGACTAGAAGTCACAAGCTCTCAGTTTCTAGCCTGATGTCTTCACCACTATGCTAAACTGTCCGTGGTGTCGGGGATTAGGGGGGAAATGGAGGATTGAAACTACTTTTCCCCATCTGGATTTAGATGGGAAATGACCCCAGTGAGTTTCATTTATTAAGATCTTGTCCTGTTAAAATTAATGGGCATGCTTTATGGAGTGAGTTTTCACAATAGTTTAGAATAAATTACTAATTACATGTATTGAGACAAAGGGCTTGTTCTCCATAAGGAATAAGGAAGAGCCCAGGAAAAGCATGACTGCTTCTCATTTTTTATTCCCAGGGAGTGTGGGAGGGAAGCCCCAATAATAATGGATTTGGCCCCCAGGCCTGAAACTAAGATTGCTCTCCTTATGCAGGGATAAGTTTGAAAGTATAAAAATGGGAGACTGATTACCAGAAACTTTCTGCATAGGATTAGAACAAGAAAACAAAAAAGAAACAAGTACCAGCTTTGTGCACAGCTGGACAAGGGCAACAAGCAATAGTGGGGTAAATATGAAAGCAGCCTTTGGAAGAGTTAACAGAGGAATACCCTAAGGAAGCTCATGCTGGCTTGGCTCTCCCCTTGGTCTCCACTCCATCAGCCCAGGCAGGGATTCACCAAGAGTTACAAACTGATCTTGGGAGGTTCCTAGTTGGGTTGGTAGCTCCTGTCCTCAGGCTGTGTGCCCCTTGCTCTCATTTCAAAAACTCTGCAAGAGATCTGTTCTGGAGGGCAGAAGAGTGATCTGGCCCTCCCTGGAGCCTGCTGTTGTTGGGGGTGACGAAATGGAAAAAGTGCCAGAGAGAGAAAAAGAGGATACTGAAAAGGAGAAAATGTCTCCGGCATTTTCTGCCTACCACTTCTAATTCAACTTGCAAAAGATTTGTTTTTGGTATTTTCAAAAATGACCAGAGAGTTAGCACAATTTTCTTGGCTGGCTTCTTCAGTGTCCAGGGAAGGGGGTGGTGGTAAATGTGCCATCTTTCCTTGTGGTATCTGCAGTCTGTGGGCGCTCCTCAAATCCAGGAGCTCCCTGTAGCCTTGCAAAATCTGGGTGAAAATAATCCCAGAGATGAAATGTTTCTCTCCTATATCTATAGGTGGGCAGGAATGGGAGCAACTGCGTTGGATGTCCAGTCTCTGCACTGGTTCTCTAGATAGGAATGTGGATCGTCCTGGCTCCTGGCTCTGCTTGGAGGTGCCAGGTTCAGCCCAGGGACAGCCCAGGTTGGGGAGAGGGTGGGCTGTGCAAGGGACCTTCTGAGTGCCAAGCTATGCCAATGCAGAGAGGGTTGCCTTTCTTTAGGCTCAGAGATGGGGAACCAGTGGCTGCCTAGTTGCCCCTTTGCCTGGATGACAACCAGAAAGTGCAAAGGTGAAGCATCCAAAGCCTTCTGAGCCTCAGCCTGATAAACTGGCAGCAGCCAGCTCTCCCAGTTCTGCTCAGCAGCCACATCCATGAACATGCCTCCTCCACCCCTTTTGGATGCAAACAGCTGCCTCCCCCCACCCAGCCTTCCCACTCAGCCTTCTAAATGAAGCTGTGCCACCCTGAAGCATGGCTCTCTGCTAGCACCCGCCTCCCTGTCGGTCAGGATCAGCACTTCCTTCCCTTCCTGCAGCTGATGTTCAGCCCACGCCATCGTCTCCCATCATGGCCTTTGGCTCTGCTTGGCTCCCAAACGCCAGCTGCTGTGAAGAGGCTCCTGCTTCTGCCCATCTCCCCAGGGCTCTTTTAGCTCTGAGTCTGGCCAGGAGAGCTGCAAAGGTGGCAGGGCTTCATTTTCAGTTTCCCCAGCCCAGGAAAGGAGTGCAGAAATGCTACCTTTAGGTAAGGAGATGGATAACAGCTTTCCAGGGTTGAACACTGTGCCCTGAGTAAGCTGGGCAGAAGGGCCACCCTCAGGTCTTCCAGACAGAAGCGGGCACCTCCATCGGGCATGTCAGGATTTGTGGCCACCTCCACTGGGTGCGCTTTCAGTGGGATTGCTTGAGAAAGTTGTGGCACCCCTATTCCCAAGGTGTTGATGTGTGAATGAACCCAGCCTCAAAGATGACATGATATCTTCCTCAAGGCAGCACCAAGCTAGGCTGTTCAACTGACTTGCCCCATGAATCTGTCCACCCACTTCAGAAACTGCCACTGCTGGCTTCCTCCATGGTGCCCAGCCAGGTGTCTTGAAACCCCATGGGACTTGCACTCCATGAAGAAGCTGCTCAGGCTGGAGGCAGCCATGTTCCCCATCTTCTGAAGGAGATCCTGGCTGAGGACTCTCCCCCACTGCTCTCCCAATTCCACAGCAGGGCCAGCTCAGGAGGGTTGCTGCCAGTAGATAGGCAATGAAACAGTTTTCAGGGTTCTCACAGGTGGCCAAATTAATCCTTCTTCTTCAGGCATTTGCAAAGAATCAGCAAGTTTCCAGAACTGAAGTGACCTGAGAAACAGCAGCTCAGCATTTTTTGGGCTTAGAGGCTTTGAATAGGGGAGAAAAAACCTCTCAAGCAGAGCAAAGAAGGACCAGCAGAAGTGTCTTTCTTAACCATCTGACTGGTGTGATTCAATATGAAGCAACCTAGCTGCTGAAATCTGATTTTCATTTTCTAAAGCGTTTCCTCCTCTTTCTGCCTTATACAGGTTGTCCTCCACTTACAACCATTCATTTAGCAAACAAAGTTACAATAGCACTGAAAAAATTGTCTTTGCATTTACAACCATTGCAGCATCCCCATAGTCACAAGAGCACAATTTGAATGCTTGGAACTGGCATTTGTTTATGATGATTGCAGTGTCCTGGGGTCATGTGATTGCCTTTTATGACCTTCCAAGCCAGTTTCTGACAAAGTCAATGGGGAATAAATTTGAGAACTGTTTGCAAACCACATTTTCGGTGCCATTGTAACTTCAAACAGTTGCTAAATGAATGGCTGTAAGTCGAGGACTACCTATAAAAGAGTAGCCAAGCGTTGTATATGACTAAAATATATTCTAAAGACCTGTGAAGTGAGACAAGAGAAGCAGCCTACCATCCTGTGCGCAGTCTGATTCCAGAAAACATACTTCTCATATCGACTTTGGAAAGTGCGGCAATTCGTGGGATGGCCCAGGGGGACTGCCTATTCATCACCTCCCGCAACACACATAAAAAGACCCTGACCCTGACTTGCTTATACTTGGAAACAACAACCTGACTGTGCCACTCCCTCCATGCTGGCACAGATGGCTGCACTCTGTGTCCCTTTACATGGATGGGGACAACTGGGAGCAGGGTACAGCGTGACCAGGAAATGCCACAAAATGCTGAGTGTCTGCTCTGTTTCCAGCAAAGGAATCAAATCCACTTCATTCAGAAATGGCAATGAATGAACGAGGCCACTTGCAAGTAAGCATGATCTGCCTTGCACAACACGCATACACCCAAAAGTGATGCCGCCTGCCCAGAGGTTAGAAATCAACAAGCATAACCACAGTGATTCAGCAGCTGGCAAAGACCAGGATGGCAAGACCATGCCGACTATCAGAGGTTGGGCTACAGGCCCAGAAGTGCCGCTCCAGACCTGGTGGGCCCATTAGTGCCTCTTCCCTCCCACTGGCCGATTGGTCTTTGGGCAATCCCACCAGCCTGGCTCCCATTAATGGCCTTTCGGGATGGCATTGCTCTGGACAGAGCCCTTTTGGCCAAGGGGTGCACAGCCTGCTGGCTTCTCAAGGGGGCAAGGATGATGCTCATGGCAGGAAGGGGACGAGGCTGCTCTTACCCTGGAGGGCTTCTTTAGCTCTTGCCAGCTCCTGCTCCTTCTGAGCCAGCTGGACCTTGAGTTCGGTGGTGGGAAGGATCTCGGCTGACTTGCCCCCGTGCGTCTCCTCCAGGTCCTTGGTAAGCATTTCCTTCATTTGTCGGAGCAAGTGGATCTCCTCCTGCAGCTGGCTCACCTCTTCCCGGAGAAGGACTGGGAGGAAAGAGGGAGACAATGCAGGGAAGTGAGAGCGGACCTCCTCCTCCAGCCGCTGAGCGAGAGAGCAAACGAACACCATGGAGCATGGGAGGCGTTGCCCATTTCGGAAGCACAGGGGTTCTCCCAGGCGGATGAACCGGGACAAAAACACACTCTGTCTGGACCATCGGGAAAGCACCTTGTTGCCCATACAGAGACACAGACATGGCTCTCCCCTCCCTTATTCATTCATTCTCACAATGGGGGCTTAAACCAGGGCCCGCCTTTCTGCCCAATGAAGCATTTCAAATAGGCTTCAAAGGCAACCCTGAAAAGCACATCGTTTGCAGCAATGTTGTTCAAACATGGCCACTTGAAGATGTGTGGACTTCAACCTCAAGAATTCCCTAGCCGGTTTGCTGGCTAGGGAATCCTGGGAGTTGAACTCCATGTATCTCAACGTCATCAAGGGTGAAAAACCCTGGTCTATAGAAACTGGGGACCCTCCAGCTCAGGCTCAACAGGAAAGCAGCTTCTCAGCTGGAAACCTGGCTGAATCCCAATGCTTTGGAAGAAGGACCCTTGCCCACTTTGGCAGGAAGTTCCAAGGGCTCACAAAGTTGGCAACGGAGACTGACTCCTGCCATTTACCATTCACAGTGCAAACACTTACAACCTCATCATCTTTAAGACACAGTGCTCAGCTCACCCCCAATTTGCACAACACACCCTGAGTTGGTCTGCAGGGAAAAGAGGGAATCATATCACCAATGCACCATCCCCAGGTTGCATGCTGGCCACCTCCCCTCTGTCTGCTGGAAGGGAATATTCCCATATTCCCATACTATGTGAGTGGTGTCTCTTTATTGTGTCACTACGTGAGTCACTGCAGATGCAAGGAGGAGTTGCAAAGCAAGAAAAACAGTTTGACTTGAAATGGTTTCACTGCATACTAGGAAAATATGCTCCATGCATTGTAATTTATCATTTCTGCCATTCTAGCTGACAGTCACAAAAAGAATTCCAATCATTCAGAGATACTGCAACCTGAGGCACTTTTCCTTTTCCGTCACCATCCCTTTTGCCTCATATGCCATATCTTTTAAACTCAAGGGCACAGGAGTTTTTTGATTCATAGTCTGTGAAGACTCTCACTCTTCCAGGGTAATTGCATCGCAACAAAAGTTTAAAAAGCAGGCATCTGGATTGGATTTTTCAAGTAGAAGACATTTCAC